>JAPMOR010124660.1:127541-158165 GCA_026543865.1 Argiope aurantia | reverse complement strand
TTTGAGGAGTATTTCCAAAAACTTCGCCAAAAATTAATTTCTTTTTTCGATTATAAAATATACAGTGGCTCCCAAAAGTGTTCGTACACTAAAGAAATTTGCAGAAATTGTGTTCTATACTTCTTAATAAAGCATTTTATTAGTTGGTTCTTTTTAATTAGCATCTTTAAATAGCTCTTAATAAAACTGAACAAATATTATTATAAAAAATCAAGTAGTATTGTTCTAAAAAATAAATAAATAAAAAATGTCATAAAATTAGAACACAAAAGTCTTCGTACATCCAAACATTATTTATTTAAATTCAGCATAAAAATATCTTTTGCGGCTTGTTTTTCTTCTAATTGAAAAATACACTAAAATCGTTTGATTTCAGTATTTAATATCACAATTATTTATTCTATTTACTTTATTCTTAGATATGACGCGCATTCGTAAAGAAACGAGTTTAGACGTACGAAAATTAATTATATTTCATTTTAAAGCTGGAAAATCAATTAGAGGCATTGCAACTATAACTTATCTACCTCATTCAACGGTTCAAAGCATAATAAAACGTTACAGAGATGGAAAAAGGATTGCAAACAAGTCTCGTAATGGTCGTCCTCAAATTCTGTCAGCTAGAAGTCAAAGAAATATTCTGACTAAATTTCTAAAAAATCCACGTCTGAGTGCAATAAAGTTTACTTCACAATATAATGAATCAAATGGAACTTCTATTTCCTGTGAAACTATTCGTAGAATTCTTCGGAATGCTGGTATACATGGCCGCTCTGCACGAAGAAAATTCTTTGTAAGTCAGAAGAACAGAATTGCTAGGCTTAAATTTGTCAAATCTATGATAAACCAGCCAGAGAGCTATTGGAATCGTGTCTTATTTGCAGATGAAAGTATGTTTAACATCTTTGGGTCGGATGGGAGAATCATTGTATGAAGAAAAAAAACGGAGAACTTAATCCCAAGAATTTAGTTGGAACAGTAAAACATGGCGGTGGAGGTGTCATGGTTTGCGGGTGTATATCAGCGGCTGGAGTAGGCAATTTAGTATTCATTGATGGTATAATGGATCATAGAGTTTATATAAATATTTTCAATAATAATTTAAAAGTGTCAGCACAAAAATTGGGCCTTTTAAATAACTTTGTGCATTACCAAGACAACGATCCTAAGCACACGGCCATGAATGTTCGTCTTTTTTGCCTCTATAATTGCCCTCAAACCCTTAAAACACCAGCTCAATCACCGGATTTAAACCCCATAGAACATATCTGGATAGAATTAGAGGTGCGAATAAGAAGTCACGACATTAAATCGAAAATTCAACTGAAAGCAGTAATGATCGAAGAATGGAACAAGATCGGTGCAGAAGTAACCGACCGTTTAGTTAAATCTATGCCCAAACGTTTAAAAGCTGTTATAAAGAATAAAGGATATCCTACTAAATACTAAACATTTATAAAAATTTAGAAAATTTCATATTTAGTGATGTTTTTTTAAAGTGTATGATCACTTTTGTGTCCTATTTTTGTACAATTTTATTTATTGTCATTTTTAAAAAAATAATTTGCATCGTAATTAAAATTTATTCTTCACTGCTTTATTAAGAACTGTAAAAATATGCTATGAAAAAAAATTTCATGTAAAAATAAGAATATATAAGGATAAATAATGAGGTTTTTAATTGATTCTTGTTGGTGTACGAACACTTTTGGGAGCCACTGTAGTTCTTGAAAGATCTAATTAAACGGCATTACTTTTTATTTAGGAAGAAGGAATAATAGGAAAACACCCAAAAAATCGTTTAATTGTTGATGCAATAAAAATATTTATCACTGAAATTCCGCACATGAATATGGATTTATTTTCCAATCCTATTTTATTGCCAATATTGTATCAGAAGTATTCTGAATAATCATGTGTTAATTTTCGTAATCCTTTACAAAAAAAATACATCATCATTCTTTTGATGAAAAAATACATCAGAAATAGGTATAATGTTTCCATTATTGCCGGCGTCCTGGCATAGGGAAAGCGCGTCTTCCCCCTGATCTGGGCGTCCCGGATTCGAGTCCCGGTTCCGGCATGATTGTTCTTCTTCTGTGTTCTATCTGAGAGATGTGTGAGTGTGCCCCCCGCCCCTGTAAAAAAGTGTTGTTCAAGCGAATGTGACGCATGAAGTAGCCAAGTCGTACTCTTGGCCCTAGTTGGCGCTACTGAAAGAAAAAAAAAGAGACGCTCCCTCGGCTTACTCGGCTGGCAGATAACTGTCAGCTGACTTTAAAGTGTTAGAAGTCACAACAATACGTTTCCATTTTTTTAAAGATTAGGTATCATGTGGACTATTTCACATCATCTACTAAATTCTTCGAATTTTCTACAATGGTAAACGTTTCGAATTTTAAATCAACGGCATTTGTCACCCCGAAATTTTCTCCTATACTCTCTAATAAATATATTTCTGTATATTATTAGCTGTTATACCGGGAATATATTCTGTATATTATTACAAGCCAAAGCTACTTCTCATTTTTTATTTCAAATAGCTCATTGCTTTCGGCTTTCTTTTGTCCAATATTAAAATCCCCTAACCAAATTTCAATCAATAAATGTTAGACGTCGAACAATAGTCACAAGGATGGATAGAACAGGAGCGTCTTTCCATGTCTTCCCCACTGCATGCCCATTACACTGTTTAAATAACCAGAGGGTTATAGTTGCAGGGGCATGAAGAAGTGTTGTTTTGTGTGTAGTATTAGCTGCATGTCATCTACATGTAAATATTGTGAAAGCGTCTATTGGCATAGGGACTTTGTCTCTTTTTCTTTTTAGCCGATTAATCAATGGGTTGTGATTGATATACAAATACCTGAACACATGATATGAATTTTGGAGCATTTATTTTCCTTTGGTCAAAACCAAAATTAGATGCTTATCCTCAGTTATAATCTCAAGGCCGTATACTTCAGTTCAGTTCATTTATTTATATCATTATATTTATGTCATTATGAGTGATTGCGTTTACATGAATGTAAAAATCCTGAACAAGCTTGGTTCCAAATTGGATATAGATCTACACTTTAAATGCTAAACTTGCGTGCCATACATGATACTGTTACAAGATTTTCCTTGTGGGTGTATTTGGAGGCAACGCAATAAGCTGGATCTTACAGAAATAGAGTTCTTTATTTTAACGAAGTCTACCAGGAGACTCTAAAGTAGCACAAAACAACAGCACTTGCATCAGTCAACAATAAATATCCCCAATCAATCGCAATAGCACAGCGCATTCAATCACTAGCTCTGCAGCTTGCTTGCTGTCCAATACTCCACTCGATCTTGAGTGTTTGCTTTTTTTTTTATAGTCTCTCCACAGGAAGGGGTGTAATCTTTGGAAAGTTCCAGAATTTTCTCTAACCTTCATAGAAAAACAATGATACAATGTTCAGACCATCTGAACTCTTCTAAAAAAAAAATTTGTCGTCAATGTCACCAAAATAATTGCCAAATTGCTCGCCAAGTTGCCAATTTTTGTCGCCAAAATAATTGCCAAATTTTTTATTAATTCGCCAACTTTTGTCGTCAAGATTGGCATGTTAGGGATACATTTTACCACTTTGTAATAATACATTTAGCTCCTTTTATTCCGTAGTTGTGTTAATTTGTTTTCAGTCATTCAAACAGACAGCCTCAGGTTAAATTTCGTTTAAAATTTGATAGAAATATGCAGATTTGGTGTATAAACATATACTAAATTTCATTGTGTTCACAATTATCGCGTACTGACTAACAGACAAGTAGGCAGATATAATTCCAAAAATGTGTTTTTGGATATTACAGGAAAGGAATATTGCTTATTTATGATACTGTATTGAATGAAAAGGCTATTTATGAAGCCGTTTTGAAAGTAACCATTTTCTGTTCTATTTCATTAGTCTAAAAATGCATTTTTTGTTTGTTTATTTCGAAATTGCTTTATAATAAATTATCAAAAATTGAACAGGCAATATATTTTCGATAAGAATCTCCAGATCTCAATTCCTAATAGAAGTAGAGTCAAATTCTTTACATTACCTAGAACCTTCAATTTTGTCACTAAATCATCGACCTATCATCCATTGAGAATATCTCTAAATCATCCATTTTAACAATGAGATTAATACTACAGGTAAGAAAAAATTAATTGAACCGCTTTATCCTGCTGCGATTATATGGTTTTCTTGGACAGAACATGGAATTTTCAAGTAGAATTCTCGGATTTCGATTCTTAATAGTGATAGAGTAACAAAATCCTTGCACGCTCCAGGACTTTTAATTTTATCGCCAAATCATTAGACTTCGCATCCATTGAGAGTGTCTGCAAGCCCCACAGTTCGACGATGATTAGTATTGCAGGGCAACAATATTACATAGTTGGAACAATATATTAAATGAGAAGCTTTTTCCGTTTTTAAAGTTTGCATTTTTCCCTCTGTTTCAATAGTCTAAAAATACTATTTTTGTTTGTTTATTTCAAAATTCCTTTATAGTAAATTATCAATAGTTAACACACAATATATTTTCTCGCAGAATCTCCAGATTTCGATTCTTAATGGGCATTGCGACAAAATTCTCTCATTTCTCATGTCTTTCAATTTTGTCGCCAAATCATCGACTTGGCATCCATTGAGAATCTCTGTAAGTTCCTTGTTTAAACAATGAAATTAACATTGCAGGTAAGAAATAATTAATTGAATCGCTTCAACCTCTTGCATTTATATAGATCTTGGACAGGACATGGAATTTTCGAGAAGAACCTCCAGATCTCGATTCTGGTTTCTTCATAGAGACAACATTTTTACATTTCCCAGAACCTCCAATTTTGTCGCCAAATAAGCGATCTAAATCAATTTTGTAATTTCCACTTTTCAACGATGAGATTAACATTGCAGGCAAAAAATAATTAATTGAATCGCTTAAGGCTCTTACGTTTATATATATTTCTTGAACAGGATATGGAATTCCCCTGTAGAATCTCAGAACACGATTGTTAACAGAAAAAGAGGGAAAATTCTCGCATTTCTCAGAATCTTAAATTTTTTTGCCAAATTATCGACCTAGCATCCATTGAAAACGTGCAAGTCGTTCATTTCATCGATTATATTGATATTGCATATTGATATTGAATGAAAAGCTTTTTATGAAGCCGTTTGAGAAGTAACCATTTTCTGTTCTGTTTCATTAATTTAAAATTTTTTTTTCAGAACTTCTTTATAATAAATTATCAATTTTCGAACAGACAATATATTTGGAAGCATAGCATTTCGCTCTCTAGAATTAAGCAAGTTGCATGACCTCACCGAACTCAGATGAATTATCGAATATTTCACGCATTGTGGTATGAGTGAAAGGAAGTATTGTTTTGTCCGCCATGGCGGCATCCCAAATAATAAAGCGCTCTTAACATCATTTGTACAGTTTAAAGAACAAAAGCGGAACAATATACGGATTAAAAGTGACATAATAAGAGAAAGCTTTTTATTCTCTACTAATCTTCGCTTCCAAAACAACTACCTCACGGTGAAGAACATTATGTGAAATAGTTATTAAACATTTCGCCCTGAGCATTGCTTTTCTTAAATGAGTAACTTCTAAACTAATTCCCCGAAAAAGATTCCATTAACAGCAAAAGGGAGAAAGAGTTGTGGTCGCTTATTTTCAATATCTCCCCAGCAAATAATTAAATTTGTACTAAGCATGTTTTCGTTATTTAAATATATGTTGCCATTTCTCCTACCCGCCAGTAAAAAAGAAGTCTGTTGTAGCCTCGCAGATTCTTGGGTATTATATTACTTTTGTATTTAATTACCAAGATCATGAGTTCTTTCTAGCTGAAACTGGATATTCTTTTCGCTTTGGTTAGTTTATGATTTTCAGTAGCACGGAAGAAATTAGGAACCAGACGCTGCAACTGAAAAAGGTGCTTTGGGTTTAGTGTGAATGTTTAGATTTTTTTTGGTATGTTTGTAATAAGATGATAATATGCAACATAATTATTTTTCGTACCGAAGTACGTTTATGGTATCAGTCTCCATTATTTTTAAATAAAAGAACAACGACAAATATTTTCTTGCTCATTGCTAATCATTAAGCTGGTGTTTTAAAAATAAAAGTTTAATTGACCGTCATAAAAATATTTGTACATATTATCTTTGCGGAATATACTAATTTAACGACAATGCTACTAATGAGATGCGGCTTTAGAAATTAATATTCTGAAGTTTTAATAAATCTGTTTTGCTGCATATTTGTTATAATTATCTTAATTGCTGTCGGGAATTATTTTTTTTGTTACAAGTTCCTTTTTATATGCTACACTTTTAATCTATTGCATTAAAAATTAAAAATCCTGAAAGAATATCCTGCACTTAAATAATTTTATTTTGCTACATTATGTAATAAATATAATTATTCGTTGATACGTATCTGTTTTTGCTTAAAGTACGCACTTACAGAATTTTAAATTATTTTACTGTAAAATTTTTCAAACCCGGTACCAAGTTCATTGGAAATAGTAAAATATACAAAATTTTAGCAATAATGATATAAAAAAAATATTAAGAAGATTCTAACATTTAGTACGAACCTTACAGTAGAAACTTTTTTTCGGTTTAATTTATTGTTATTTATTTTTATTTTTTTTATTTATATAGCAGCGTTAATATGCAAAACATTTATTTAATATAATTTCAACACGTGTGGGTAAATTCAGTTATTCAAAAGGAAAATTATGGTTTCGAGATAAACTTAATTTTTTAAATGGGTGAAAACTCCTTGCGAATATAAGTTTTATCATAGGAAACATTTTTTTTTATTTGGTGTGAAGTACTACGCATAAATAAAAATAATATAATGTTTTTTTAATTTTAGATTTTTTTTTGAATTTTAGAATTTTTTTTAGATTTTTTTTTATTTTAAATATTTTTTTTGAAAAAATATTCTCCGAAACTATTAAAAAAACCATTTTTGAAAATTTTAGTCAAAAATTACATCGAAATTTTACATTGGAACTAAGAAACTCGAAAATTAGCTAAAACAAAGAAAAGTATTGTTATAAAATATGCTTTAAATTTTTTTAAATTATTTTTTAAATGCTAGAGAAGCAGTGCATAGTTTTGAAAGTAATGACACACACAAAAAAATTATTTATTTTAGGGCTGTATAAAAAAATTCTGCATAAATTTTTCTTTTAGAATTATTGGAAAAAGCAATTAAAAATTGACTTTTCAAGATTTTAAGTAAAACCTGTGGAAAATCTTTTATTTGGACATCTCATTCAACGAATTAAATAGATGCTAAATTTAGAGGCTTTAAATTCAATAGTCAATAGAAGGTTTTGAATGATTTTTCTTCTTTACAATTCTGTAATCTCGCCAGCATATAAACATAATTATTTCAAAAAACATATAATGGGTTCATGAAAAAGAACACAAGCTTGGTACAATACATTAATAAATTCCATTTTCCACATTTTCTCCTGAAAAATAATACGAAAAAAGGGGTTATAAAACAACGAAAACTTACCGAGAGATGGATGAAAGCATTCGAAGGATTTCAAATCTTTATAAAATATACTAATCAACCCTCATTTATTTTATCAAATGATATTTTCTGACGAAATTACTAGGAATTTTGAAAACTCCTTCTACTATATGTTGTAAACAAACAAACATTCGAAATCGTATGTCATCACATTAAGAAGAGAGATGTTTTTAACTTTTACATTATAAATTAAACAAACTCTACGAGCATAGACTCATTTAACAGGAAAATCCCTTTTCGTGGTATTAGTAAGATGTCTTTGCCTCCATTTCTAAATAATTTCGTGCATTAAAATGCTATGAAAGTCAAATTCTATGGAGACACTATTAATATTAATGAATTTCAAGTTGAATTTTCTTTTGTTAAGCGTCACCAAATAATTGTTTGAATCTAAATGATTGAAAATAATACTTAGTGAAGAAATATCATATATATTTATGCAAACCTTAAAAGAAAGCCAATACGTCTGTACTTGAAAATATGTTGTCATTAAAATTAAATTGTATAAGTTCAGTTAGAAATTTCCTCCTTAAAATTATTAATAAAGTTTGAGTTAGTGATAAAAGAGATATATTTTTGGAGAGAAGTTTTTGAACAACTGACACTTTTTTTTAATGAAATTGCTCCAAATATGTTATTAATTTCGAAACACATAATATTAATCATTTGCACTCAGAAAAGTAATTCGATGCATAATTATTCACTTAATACTAAAACTTGTTTGTTGCTCCGAAACATAAATATGTATAACTGTTTTAAATTGAATTCTCGGTTTTAATTAATTTGCATCTTCTTATTACTCAGCAAGTATTTTTAACAATCAAAATTACCCCCCGTGGGCACCTTGAAATGAGAATGAGATGCTTCCGGCATGATGGCTGGATCTCGCCACCCTGGAGGAGACACTAATAGGTGGGGGATCTGACTCCTCCCATCGATGACGGGACGTACTTCCATCGGGAAGGGTTGTACCTTGGCCGGTGATGGACCTTAGGACTCAACCACAGTTCCCACCAATTGCTGTTGCGGCGGTCCGGTCATTCAGTTTTATGGTTTAAATCCGTGTGCCTTCGGGCGGGTCGGAGAGTTAGATGGCTGACTTAACAATCAAAATTAAATAAGTAAATAAATAGAACATCAAAATAATGCATTGTCTTGGATTGTAAGTGAGAGTCACCATCCGAATGCAAAGGGTTAAAAGAAAAACACCATTATTCAAAGAAATTGCTCCAATAACAACTAGTTACAACTTCCTTTAAGTTTATTTTATACTTCCTTGATAGTACAAAAAGATTTGAGCATAATATAAAAGGAATGGAGTTTTGTTTGTATATATAATAAATACCTTTTGTGATTTTACATGTCAAATGGGTAACGTTCATGCAATACTACATGTCATGGCCATTCTGTATGCACACCATGTTTTGATTCTTTCACCGCCATCCACAGATGTAACCACAAGATCTACATCTTCAATTAAAATAAGACGATCTTTGAAATATTAGGAAGTTTTTTACAAATATGATAAATTAATGCAGATTTTTCTTTCAAAATATTTTTAAAGGCGGGTTTACTCTCAACCAGTTATAAAATTCCAGTAAGTCACGCATGTGCAGAAGGAAGATTGCACATAAGCTGAAATGTGGACAATAGCAAGTGATTGCCTCGACGGGACAAGTACTTGCAATTGTACAATTTCAGCACATGCGTGGTCTTACTGGATGGTTTATAGTTGGATGAATCTAAACCCTACTTAATTTTAAGTTCTCGAGATATTTAATTCATTATTGATTGCGAATAATTTTTATTTGTCGATGATCTTTGTATGGCCTCAAACAAGGAATTCAATCAGAAATAGTTTCAGATGCACAGAGAATCTTAAAAAGAAATTATATCATTCGAAATGCTCGGTTATTCTTGTAATGTGCATTAATTATCCAGTTTTTTTTAATCAAAATTTAAGTATACTTATATATATATATATATATATATATATATATATATATATATAGAATTGCAGAAGATCATTCTAATAATATTAAGAAAAAATACAATTTTCAAAACTCTAAGTACAAAATCAAACAAATATCAGCATTTTAAAATTAATATTTCAATTTTAAAGTAGGATACAAGATATATTCTCGTTTGATTGGTCACAAATACTCAAACTGTCAAATTAAGGAACTTATGAGTGGAATGTTCCCAGATTTTTTTTATGGAATTATTGAGTTTAAGTTTAAAAGTTTAAGGTAGTAAGTTTTAAAAAATAAATAATGTACCTTATGTTCAGTTGAAATAAATTTCCCTGTGTTCACCCTCACGTGATAAACAGAAATGTGTTTTTGCCTTCAATCCATCCAATAATTTAAAATTATTGTTTTGTATTCCGAACTGATTTTAGAATTTGCTTGTAAAGACAACAGAATTTACAACTATCTCTAATTAATCTGCTGCGTTATTATCACGTGAAAACATGATGTTGTTTTAGTTAGGAGGTTTTGAAGCTTGAAATCGCGTAGGCAATGAATAAAGCATAAATGACAATTTTCTTCATCGCTTATATTTTTTTATCTGTTTTTGCTAGTATTGCATTACTTTTATGTACGCTTCTTTGAAAGCAGATGCGTTTTTAAAAGTTTGACCTGCTTTTACCAGTATTGCTTTATTATTACGTATGCTTCTTTGACAGAAGATGCGTTTTTAAAAGGTTGACGTAGAACAATGACATCATAGCAGTTATTTCATCTCAAAATCGGTCGAGCTCCAAAACTTTTTGAGCCAGCAAGAAAAATTGAGAATGAAAGTTTAAAAATATTATCATTGTATATAGATAGATAGATAGAACGAGATAGACCGATAAAGAAGTCTCATGATTTCTTCAAACTGGTTTAAACTGGTTAATGACTTAAATGAATTAAGACAAATAATGACTTAAAAATAATAATGTTCTCACATGATATCTTGAAATTTGCGATCGTAGATTTCATTTTAATTTTTCCTTTCTCTTTGCATTCTTCGCATATTCGATTTCATTCCATTATGAAATTTTGAGGTTTCAGAGATCATTTTCGAATTTTTCTAATGAAAACTTTAAAAGAAAAGATATATATTAATTACATTAGACAACGTTTAAGAAGAATTAATAAAAAAACCGAAGTAATAAGAATTCTGATATTTGAAGAAGAATTTTATTGCCACAGAAAATATAAAGCAAAAAAATTTTTTTAGTTACTCTTTTCACAAAGACAAAAATAGACAAACCGAAAGACAATAATGTCTTTTATGGGTTCAGTCTAAAATCTGACACAGGTATTAAATTCAGGTGATAAAACACCCCTTTCGCTCGTTACTATCTTATTGCGCAATCGTCATTTTTTAGAGAAGCAAGGCCTTTTTTTCCCATCTCAAAATCTTTCGAGCTCCAAAACTTTTTTTTGACAGCTAGAAAATTTGTAAATGAAAGTTTAAAAAGTCATTATCATCATTATAATATATATAATGATATATATACAAAAACACTTTTCGATACCTCCTATCGCTGCTTCGTGTTGATTCTCATTTTCATCTTTGTGCTTCTTCGGGCAATAACTTCGTACGACCCACGCCTTTTATTTTCTGCCCGCGTATTTTGAAGCTTCAAAAACCCCAAACAAAAACAACAACATGTTCTCACATGATAATAAATCATTCTATTGATATATCCTAAATTTTCTATCAGATATTAAATGTTACTTCCAAAAAATATCCCCTTTATTTACAAATGTAATTTCGGCAATTTTCATTGAGAATGCCCCAAATGCCTTTAACTTATGAAGTCGAATTTTATGGCGTCTACAAATCTATCTTTCTCTCTCTGTGTATATGAGAAAATAAAAGTCAAGAATGCTTTATTCATTATTCAAATGACATAATTTCAAGTACATTTAAAACAACACAAAAGGACATTGTCGTCCGACCCTATTTGGATAAGAGAATCATAGATTAAAATCCTGCAGGACTTTTCATGACAGCAGGAATGTACGAACAGCATTATCTATATTCCTTCTTCATTTTCCAATCCTTTTTAACTTAAAGAGCGCAATTTATCTGATTTCTTTGGGATTCCTACCCACGTACGTTTTGATATATTACACAGCATTTCCCGGACTTATATCGCCGGAATTCCAAATGAGTATCACAAAGCAAGGCTATAAAATAAATTATTCTATTCCCAACAAAAACTCCAGATTGGTAATAGCTTAGAAGAGGGACTATGAATTTGAATTTCTCATTTTCATTTTAATACTGATATCTTTCCTCTTTTCATTTGGGGGATTCTTATTTGCTAAATGTAGTAGCGTCACGTTTTAGAAATTCTATCAACCGCGTAATGCTGATTTTATCAATTCATGAGTTAAATCCCCCTTTTAAAAAAAAATCTGATTCCACATTTGAGCAGTAAGAAAGAGTTAATCATTTTGGTCTTACATTGCTTCTTATAATGCAAATTACGAAAATTTGGGATTGAAATATATTTATAAGTTATCCCATCCAGCTAGAGATAGCATTTTAGAAGAACAATAACTGAAATTGGAACTGCAAATTGTTCTTTTTTCTTCTGTTATTTATTAGCCGCTTTCGGCACTCAGCTTACTGCTCTTGGTGTAATTTGTGTTCCATTTTATTTCAGTCATTTTTAGAGGGAAGGCCTTCTTTTTTTAAAATTTAAGCAATACGAATGAGTTAATCAATTCACCTTTAACCACTGATCAAATTTCTTTTCCTAAATTTGTAAAATTTGTTGTTCATTTTGAAATTTGAGAGAAATTTTTTATACTATTTTGGCGATATAGATGGTTTAAAGATATAATACTAAATCAAATTACGAAACTTTTGGATTATAATAAATTTGTAAGTTATCTGGTACAGCTCGTGAGTGTATTAGAAGGACAATAATTGAAATTTGAATTGCAAATTGATCTCTTTTTTTCCCTTCTATCATTTATTAGCCTCTTTCGGCGCTAAGGCTTACTAGCTCTTAGTGGAAGTTGTGTCCCATTTTATTTTAGTCAATTATGTATAAGGGAAGCAATTTAAGCATCATCAGCTTTAGCCATTTATTAAATTTCTTTTCATAAATTTCTTAAATTTGTGGTTCATTTTGAAATTTAAGGGAAATTTCTGATACTTTGTACTTTTGTACTTGGAGAAACTGGTCGAACTAAAATATAATGCTAAAGCAAACTACAAAGATTTGCCTTACAATAAATTTGTAAGTTGCAGTTCAAAGTAATATAATAGTCTAAATTGTTCTAATAAATAAAATTTCTAACGGTAGTCAAACAATTTAGGTGTGGATTTACTAATTGCATCATTTTTTTTCATATTTAAAATGCATTATTCCTTTTAGATTCAACAATTTGATTATATGTACTGTTATGAAACCTTTCTCCCATTTTGACATATATCACCGTATGTTTTAATAATAAGATGCGCTATCAGTGTTTCATTTTTGTCTTACCGTAAAAAAAAAATTTTAATCTACATCCACCATGAATGTCGACATTTGCCGGCGTAAATGAGAAATAATGATATAAAATAAAATACCTTTCTCTCAATGATGTATTCAATATGTGTAAATATTCATCGGAGAATATTGATATTTGCTAGTAACAGAGATATAAACATACATTTAGTAGTCATAAAGAACGAAAATCTACTAAGTGTATTTATTTTCCGCTCTCCTCTTAGCATTCTTCTTCGGAATTTGCATGTACTTTTAACTCCCCTCCCTCCCTTTAGTTTTTTTTTTCTTTCTTTTCGATATCACCTAACTTTCTAAAACTTTTGAAGTTTTATGTCAGCTACACACATGAACTTTTCCGAGTATTAATTAATCCTTCATTGAGCGGAAGGACGAGGTTTCTTTCTGGTGCTTTATTAGGGGACGATACAACATAGTTTGGAACAAGGTGTAATGAATATTTTAACATATTTCTATACATTTTCCAGTAACTTCACAGCACTCGTCTTTGAAATCGACCTTCTGGATTCTGCACTGGCATTCATTTTCGCCCTACCCCCCCCCCCCTCTTTTCTCTTTCACAACACCTAACTTGCTCACACTTTTTTTTTTCCGTCAGCTATACACCTGCACTTTTCTTGTGTCGAACAGTCCTTCAACGAGCACAAGAGTGGGTTTTTTCTGGGCTTTATTAGGGAACGATACAACATAATTTGTAATACGATGTAATGAACAGTTTCTACATTTTTATGAAATTAAATTTTAATAAATATGAAATCATTGCATACTCCTTAGCCTCTTTAAAAACTAGTTGGATACCCGCTCTAAATAATTGTTGTGTTAGATTTTAATCTCGTACAGATAATCTGATGCTTCTAATTCCCCTCAAAATATGCTTAATCATTAAATTAGGATAGATATTAAAGGTACGTTAATGTTATATCTATAATCATACTCTGTTAATATGTATGTGAACCTTTCTAATGGAATGAAGTCCCATGACATCACAGTTCCATTAAAAACTTGTCTAAATATTTGCATATTCCTGTAAATCATAGTTAGAAAAATAACTTTGAAACCTTAATATGTTAAAAGTAAAATAATTAACTTCTCAGTGGATAAATTGGGCTACCTGTAAAGCTTTGAATGTTACTATATTTTTTTAATTTAAACCCTCTCAAAGATTGCCACGAGGGAGGACCAGAAATCTAAAGTGATTCTATTTCGAGCCGACCATTCCTTGGTTAAAGTAATCAAAATCAAAGCTTCTTATCTAGGTCTGTTTTTGTTTCAGAAAAGCTGTTTTATATTAAAATATAAAAACCCAAAATTATTGTACTAATGGAAGCAAAACTATATAAAAAATTTAGACTTCCTTTCTTTCGTCATTTCCTATTTACTCAAATTTCTTCATTTGCATTTATTTACTCAAATAACTTAAAATAAAATACCTTGTATTATTTACAGCATTTTTAAATAGAAGTATAAGTTTATCTAGCTATTTAGAAATTAACTATTAGATCACTATTAAGAGGGAACTCCACATACATTACATAATAGCAATAACAATGTTTGTAAATATTTTCTAAATCATAGAGAGAAAAAAATCAAATTTTCAAAAACAATTCTACTATTTATGGATCAATTTGAACGTATAAAATTCGTTAAGCACTAGCCCGCGCAATAAATTGATTTCAGAAATTAACAATAGTTAATGACGATTTATCTAATTTTAATTCTTAATATTTAAGAATTCTAAAAGCGTTTTCAGGCAGAATTTAAATTCTATAATAAAGTCTGACCTTTAAAATAATTTTTATTTGTTTTTACTTGCATAAAAATAATACAATTTACACGCTGATTGCTTAAAAATGATTATTTGTAGAGTGCTTTCGAGTGTTCTTCTAATGCCAAAAGGCATATTTAGCTTTGAATTGTTCTTATTTCTGTAGAAAAATCAATTACCGTGTGCGCTCATTGTCCATACAAATTTAACAACTTCAATCCAAAACAATTCAGTTATGAAAGGATAATATTTTATTACGTTTTATTCTTTAAATACAATACAAAAACATTTGAAGTGCTATCTTTTGTTTAGCAGAAAAATAAATACAACAAAACGAATACAAACTAAACAGATTGTTATCGTTTGCACGAGAATTCTCTTTTCATAATTTATTCAGAACAAATATTTTATGAAGAATAAATTAAAAAAATAAACAAAACACTTCAGAATATAATGAATTTAAGATCCGTATTTTTCAGTATTAATTTAAATTCTCGAAATACGTCAAATTAAATTAAAGTATTTTTTTCTGTAATATTATTAGCTGGTTTTCCACTAGTGGCTTCATTATCATTTGCCTACAATTTAGTAGGTTTAGTTACAGAGTTAATTTATTCATTGAAAATACAAATTCTTCTTTTGTGTTTTCCTAGAATTTTTCCAGAAAGGTAAACAAGGATTAATCGCGGCCATTTTTTAATTATAAATTCCATTCGCATATATTCTCAACATTTTTCATTTGCAAACGATAATGTAGTTCTCAAAATTTTAAAAATGTTTTGGCAGAAAAGATCATTCTATGTTTAAAAAAAATATTGATATCGAATAATTATCGTCTGATATTTTTATAGAATAATATGAAAAGGGCGGTTGAAATAGTTATAAATAAAATAAGCAAAGACATAAATATTTAAATATTTAAAGAATGCAATTATGTATTAAAGAATTTCTTTAAAATTTAGCTGTTTAAAATCCATTAAAGTCTCTCTTATTTTAGTCAAATTTCATTTAAAATATTTACTTTTGTAGCTTTTATAACAATCTTCTATGTAAATAAAATTGTTAACTTCTTACCTAAATTACTAGATTCCAAACTAATGTATAATTTCTCTCAAATTTAACTTACAATTAATGTGAAACACAAATAAGATTATATGGAAAGTTTTCTGACAATTATTTAAATAAATAATTTATTAGGAATCAAGAATAATTTCTAACGCACAGTTACAATATTGTACAAAAAAAACCAGGTGCCTTAAAAAAATGTAAGTTAAATTAAATTTTAAATATTCAAAGTATGTAAAAGAAAAATGCTTAAACAAGATTTGTTGTTACCTAATTGATAATGAAAAATGTATGTTTGATTTGAAAATTACTTTAAAGCTTTCTGTTTCTTGACTAATTCAAAGCTTCAAAAATGTATTTTAACATCCAATATAAATATAAAATGTCACTTACAATATTTAACTAAACCTTTCGCGTTCTTTAAAAAAATTAATTAAAGATTAACCATCATTATTTTTTGAACCCTCTTTGAATAATCACTAAATTTTCGAGAATCAACGAAATATCAAAATTCTATGGCAAGTAAACATATTTTGTTTTATTTAATTAAAAATAACTTTACAGAATATAGAATGAATTTCGTGTTTTATTATATTTATATAAATGATTATTTTATTTTGAAAATATCTTATAATTTAAAAAAAAAAGAATTTGTTTAAAGACTCGTTAGATGTCTGACAAGTATTAATATTAAACATATTTAGTTCTACATCCGCTTAAAATATGTGACTTTCAATAATTGATCTGATATGTGATAATTTTATGTAATTATCGTTGGTATAATAGGATCGTAAATACTACACTTTTTATTTTGTTAGAAATACTTTAAATTTTGTTCTCAAATATTAAAATATTAGGAAGTTTTTAAGTGAGGATTTTGGGGCAATTAATAAAATATTTTACTTTTCTTTTTAAAAAAAAACATCTCGAGTAATGGTGGGTAGGGCAAGTAAATTGACAGAAATATTAAAGAAAAAGAAAAAAAATTGCGGTTATCAAATTTAATTTCAAATAAATATAAATTTCATTTTTAGTAAGAAAATTTTTCTTAAATTTTTGATATTTTTTATTGACGGTTTTCAACATAAATTTAAACAATACATTTCTTTGCACTGAAATTTAAACCTTTTTTTTTTCTTTGCTTAACCGAATATTTAATTGTTTTTCCTTCAATTTTCTTCTATTTTATTTTCATTATAAAAAACGAAAGATTTTTCTGATTATGTCTCCCCTTATTTGTGAAATAAGAAAGTGAACCTCCAGTACCGAGAAAAACTACATATATAATTAGATTATTGATTAAATGAACAGTTGCGTTTTTAGTGCCATTATGATGCCATAGAAATTGACTCATCTAGGAATATCCATGTAAGCAAATCTGACACTATCATAATAGAACTATTTAAAAAAATCAAAAACAAATAGTTATGAATGATTAGAATACCGGACAGAAAAGACAGGATCTATGGTAGAATTCTATCACTGGTTACGGTACAACACATCCCGCATGGCTCAAATCCTTTGATGATAAGAGGGTACTATACCCACCCTGGTATTATACAAATCAGAATAGCGTGCACCAACCACCATGCCAAAAGTTTATTTTCATATCTGAGGTGTCCCTATAGTGAGACTCCTAACAGGTGTAAGGTTAATAAAATATTGCAGTATTATTTTACTATTATATGATGATTCAGATGCCTTATTGTATGAGTCGTGAACATCAAACTAAGCATAAAAAATTTGATTGAAACCAAACACAACTAATAGTTTCAGTCAGCTGGTCACAAGTGGAGGCTATTTAGTCAATAAAAGGCAAATAGGTTTTCTATGTTTCTTTCATCGTGACATCTGACCAATATAATGGCGAAAATAGTTTTTAAAAAATTTCATGAGTATTTCAGGAACTTAATATTCAAAAAATATCCTCCATTTCGGTTGAGAAAAAAATTTGAAAATAATCATCTATCTAAAAATAAGTTTTTCATCAAAATAAGAATTTTTACAGGATCACGGGCATGTTTTTCTATATACAGTGGCTCAAAAAATTGAGAGTACACTATACTTTTATTTGATAAATCCGACTTTCAATATAAATAACACATTACCGAGAAGAAAACTTGTTTTCATTTTTACCCATAAAAAACGGTTTAATTTAGAGTAAAAATCAAGAACAATCAACGAAAAACTTATCAATTGAAAAGTTTCAGAAGCATTTTAAATAAACATACGCAGAATTTTGCCTCAAAAAATTGAGAGTATACCAACGAAATGTTTGCAATATCTTGCATAGAAATAAAATGTCACTGTTAAGTTGCTATAATGGTCTCTAAACGTCATGGCACCGATTCGACCCATTTTTGGCAGTATCTTAAGTTATTTTATCCCATTCTTCTTCCAAACTTGTTTTAAAGAGAGTTTGTTTTTAATTTTGTGTTTTTGAACCACTTTTTCGTGTATGACCTACGAATATTTTATGGCATTGATGTCGGGGTACTGTGGTAGTGTGTGCAACTGCTGTTTACAATGGAAAAGACACCACATTTTGACGTTACGAGCATTTTGTTTGGGGTCTTTTTCCTACTGGAAAAAGAAATTTCCATCTAAGCCCAAATTTTTAGCACTTTCCTTTAGACTGCTGCGAAGTATATCCAAAAACACAACATCGTTTATAAGGCCATCTATAAGAATTAGATTTCCTACCCCGTATGTAGCCATGCTACCCGAAATCATGACTTAATCACCACCATGTTTATCTGTAGGACATAAATTTTTTGGATCCAAAGCAGTATTAGGCTTTCTCCATACAGTAAGATGGTTGCCACTGCCAAAAATGTCGAGTTTTCTTTCATTACTAAATATAACTTTTTTTTTCAAAAGTTATTGGTCTTCAATTGATGAGGGTTTGCAAACTTTAAATGCTTTATCTGAATTTGTAAGCTGATGAACGGTTTCTCTCTAACAATGCGACTTTTATATCCAGCTTGTCTAAGGGCATTTCGCACAGTTTTCTGCACTTACACTATTGCCTATGATTTGAGAAGTTTCTGAAGCAAGTTGGAAGAACCATATGGTAGCAGCAATCTAAAGGAAAGTGTTAAAAATTTGGGTTTAGATGGAAATTCTATTTTCCAGCAGGACAACGACCCCAAACAGAATGCACGTAACGTCAAAACATGGTGCCTTTTTTATTGTAAACCGCAGTTACACACACCACCACATTACCCCGACATCAATGCCACTGAATATTCGTGGACCATACTTGAAAAGGTGGTTCAAAAATACAAAATTAGAAACAAAATCTCTTTAAAACAAGTGTTGCAAGAAGAATGGGATAAAAAGCTTCAGATACCGCCAAAAATGGGTCGAGTCGGTACCATGACGTTTAAACGCCATTATAAGAGCCAAAAGACATGGAACTTAATAGTTTTTTGTTTCTATGCGAGATATTGCAAAAAATTTCATTGATGTATTCTCAATTTTTGAGGCAAAAATCTGTGTATATTCATTTTAAATGCTTCTGAAATTTTTCAGTTTAGAAGTATTTAGTTGATTTTCATTCTTTTTACTCTAAATTAAACCATTTGTTATGTGTAAAAATAAAAACATGTTTGCATTTCTCGGTAATATGTTATTTATATTGGAAGTTGGATTTATCAAGTAAAACTAAGGTCTACTCTGACTTGTTTGAGCCACTGTACGTAATAACTGGAGCAAATCTTCGGGATTTGCCGTCTCTATTGGAAGTCTCCAATCTTCCAAATCCAAGTAGTTTCTTTCAAATCCAGATAGTTTATGAAATTAAAAATAAATAATCTTAAAAAAATCTCTAAAATAAATTCAAATAATAACAAACTACTAGATCAGTATTTCTGAAACTCAATATTCAAAAAATATCCTCCATTTCTTATCCTCCATTCTATAAAAAATTAGAAAATAATTATCTATCTAGAAATAAGTTTTCTTTCATCAAAATAGCAATTCTTATTGAATCACGTACCTATGAAGAACGTACGAATAAAAGAATGCAGAATGTACGTAAGAACACTAGCAAATCCTCGTGACTTTCTGTCTCTGTTGAAAGTCTGGGTCTTCCAAATCCAGATAGCTTTTTTTCAAATACAGATAGATTATGAAATTATTCATAAATAATATGAATATCTCTAATTATAACCCCAAATACAGTAGGGCCGCGGTGGCCTGGTGGTACGGTCTCGGCTTCGGAACCGGAGGGTTTCAGGTTCGAGACCCGATTCCACCGAAGAACCATCGTGTAAGGGGGTCAGTTGCACGTTAAATCCGTCCTGACCAAACGTCCTCCCGCTGGTGTGGTGTGGAGAAAGGGGTGCCAGCTCAGGTGTCGTCCTCGTCATCTGACCGCGGTTCAAAATTACGAGGTCTGTCCCAAAATAGCCCAAGTGTTGCTTCAAAAGGGACGTTAATATAACTAAACCAACCAAAACCAACCAACCCAAATACAGTAAATAACAATTAGTTCAGTATTTCAGGAAATTAATATTTAAAAATTATCCTCCATTTCTGTTGAGTAAAAAAAGTTAGAAAATAATTATTTATCTAAAAATATGTTTTCTTTCCACAAAATAATAATTCTTATAGCATCACTTGCTTCTATTTTTCTATGCAGAATGAACATAAGAATTCTAGAAAATCCTCAGGATTTGCTGTCTTTATTGCAAATTACCAGTCTTCCAAATCCAGATAGAAATACCTAATTCTAAGAGAACTAGCAAATGAGAAAAAGACAAACTATTCTGACCAAATCTGCTTCATTCTGACCGGATTGTTTGCTCAGATTGTTCCCAAAACGCGCAAATCTACAAAAGAAGAAAAGAACAAAATGGGAAAAAAATGGCGATATTCCTAGATTCGCATCCATGATAAGTGACTTATGAAAAGGGGTAAAATCTCAGTGGAAATCAAAATGGAAAATTTTATCCGTTTTTATCTTCCTATAAAACGGAATGAATTTCTTTTATATATTTTTTTCCTCCGTCTATGTGGAAATATCTATTTCCGATAAAATAAAGAAATACACTCTTGCTTTTTTATCCCTCGACCAGTGCATCATGTTCTTCCACTAGAAGTACGAATGAAATTAGTTTCAAAATTTAATTATTTTTTTAGATTTATAATTTTTTATTTAATAATTTTATATTTCGAAAAAAAAACAGAAATAGTTTTTATTAGATTATACTTTTTCTTTAACATAAAAACCTATTTTTTTTTCATTCAAGGTATTTTTTTTTAGTTTATTTGCAATGGAAAGAAAGTTATGTTTAACTTTTTTCTAACTTTCTTTTAAATTAAAAGTACCGATTTCTTTTTTAAAACAAAAATATATATTTAAACTGATAATCGGAAACAAGTATAAAAGATTTATTTTATTTCTTGTACCACATTTGGAATATTTGCGTCATCAATCAAATTTCAAAATAATAAAAAAAATCAAATACTTTAAATTTTTTTTCATAGTATTTTATTGAAGCAACTTCTTTTATGTGTAAGAAGTTTGTTTTACTGTTGCAGTTTAACAATACTACCATTTGTTCATAACTACTTTGGTTTACAATAGTTTATTTGTGTTATTCTTTATAAACTTATTCAGTTATTTTTCAGATTTATTTTATTTTTTATAAACTTTTTCAGTTATTTCTCAGATTAGTTTTATTGTTTATAAACTTTTTCAGATATTAAAATTATTGTTTCCTTTATGAAAAAACAATATTTTCTATTTTAAAAATGCATTGTATCTCTAGAAATATGTTGTAAATCAATGTTTAAGAAATGTTCGCCTAGCAGTTTTCAACATAAGTAGCTCAAAGCTTTTGTATATCGCTACCAACTTTTTTTAGAATCCGACTTTATAATGACCCAAATAGTCGTAAGCATATTGATTTTTTTTTGACGAACAGAAAGAAGTTTTTATATAAGAAAAAAACTATTATTTAATAGAACAGAAGTTATTCAAGCGATAACGAATCACTCCGAAATCAGCGCCTACACAAACTGAATTGAACATTCACAGAAAAATGGATTTCTGATTAAGTGGTTGATATCTGAAGGAGTACATGGAAACAAACACTCTGCATATTGGAGTCAATATGTATTATGTACAAAGAAACTGTTATTTATAAATACATTCCACAATGTAATACAATTGATTTCTTTCTTCATTTCTTTTCATTCAACACGAGTTGCTTGTTTGCATATTGCGCCTTTTTCTCTTTCTCCTGTTGTTATCAAGTGGTTTTATCAAGATTTTAAAGCGTGTGACTATGTTCTGAATGAATTTTTTGAAGAACGCTCAAAAATAGTCATACTTTTTGATTTCTCCATAAACATGTTTTTTAAAAAAACCAAGTGAAACCAAAATATACCAGTTAAAGTATGCATAATTTTTAAAAATGGGAAGAAATTGTCTTTTCTAGCTAAAACGAGGTATAAAACAAAAATCTTTTAGTTCAGAGGTTTATGAAATAATTTGCTTAACCTTTTTCAGATATTTTAAGAAATATATTAACTGATTCTTGAACTAAAAGATAAACTGTATATCTAACCACTCATTAAATATTGGGATTCGATTGATAAATAACACGAAGTTTTCAATTTCTTTCACTTTGTGAAGCATTAAATCAACTATAGAATATTTCTAAATAAAGCGATAACTTATTCTATAGTTCAGCAGGAGCTACAGAACATATTTAGAAATTAGTATAGGAAATTTTAACAAAGATATGTATCAAATTTTAATTTATGAAGTTTTTCATAAGACAATTATTCTATTAAGGATTAGAATGTGAGAAAATAGCATCTAATTATGTAAAATAGCATTAAAAAGTATGTAAATGCAAATATAAAAATGAGTGTAACTTTCCAAAAAAATGGATTTGGAAACAAAATTCAAACGATTTGATAATGAAAACTGTTCAAACATTATTAATATTAATTAAAGGAAAAATTATTTTAATATTAAAATACGAGGGGGGGATTAAAAAAAAGTTTACAAACAGCATTATTTGGAAAGTAGAAATTGCGAATGGGAATATTATTACCCAGAGTGGAGATAGATGGCGCTAGTTGCCTTAGACCGGTCGTTCGAGCAGATAGTGTTAGAACTGAGACCTGAAACAGCGAGAGTAACGGCAAGACGTCTAAAGAAGTGGTCTCGCACGGAGATGTGAGCCATGATACGATTTCTATTGACCATTTGTCGTTGAACAATCGTTGAAGTGTACGGGAGCGAAACAATGAGTAGACAACAGGTGGCGAAATGGTGTCGCTCTTTTGAAGCGGGCAGAGTGATTGCTGGAAACGTTTAGGTGAGAGGTCTGGAGCCACCCTTCCATACAGCCCTGATATAGCTCCCAATGACTATTTCCTTTCCGGCATTGAAGAAACATTTATCCGAAACAAAGTTCATATCAGACGGTGATGTTCAAAAAGGTGTCGAGAACTGGCTCAATAGCCAGGGACCTAATTATTACCAAGATGGGTTAAACAAATGGTCCAGCGGTGTGATAAATGCTTCAATATGTTTGGTGATTATGTAGAGATGTGACTACCACATATGTCTCTTAATTACCATTTGTATCATGTGTCTAATGTTAATAAAGCATTTTCCCTTTGCCTTGTAAACTTTTTTTTGGATCGTCCCTCGTATTTATATAATATTTAAATTATAATATATTTTATTTTAAAAAATTATTTAATATTAATTAAATAAAAAAATGTATTTTTGCAAAAAAAAATTACATTTTTGTGAATTTCAAAAACATACATATGCATTCAATATCGCAACGCAGAATTTGGAAACACACCTACTTCGTTAGCCATTATTAGGGTTCGATTATAAGCAGCATACCGGATAAATGAAATTGTCTTTTATCAAATTGAAAGAAAAAAATAATCCATGCCAGAGTTATTCTTGAATCTCTTAACGCTAAATACCTACAACAAAATGGCTAAGTTCACTACAAAACTTTCAAATCGTTACTTCACATAAATATCTACTATTTCACTTGAACGAAAGCAGCGCAAATACTACAAACTGTAGAGGTATACATATACATTCAAGATCGTGAGGCACAGTTTGAGAAAACTTGCTTCATTAAGAATTATTTGTAATTCTCTTGAACGAAAGCATCATAAATATACTGCAAAATGTAAAGACATAAATATGCTAATTCACCTGAACGAAATCTTTATGCGTGGAATATCTACCATAAAATTACTAAGTTCATTACAAAAATTTGAAATCGTTACTTAACTGTAAATATCTAAAGAAGTATACTAATTTATTTAAGCTAAAGCAGCACAAATATTTATATGATAAATATTCTTTCTTTATATCCGTCAATATAATAAATATAATCAGTTTTATACGTCTCTTTCCTTTTATTTCTCTATGGAGAATCTCTGTAGCAATTTTGGTAAATCCGCAGGATTTGAAATCTTCATTGGTTTGGCCTACTGCCTTCCAAATCAAGACAGTTACTTCCAGAAGACCTAATTCTAAGAGATAAAATCCGGCACGAAACAAAACAAATAAAAACAGCCCTTCTATTTTGACCAGATTACTACTCTATTCTGACCAGATTATTCGTCGAGATTTACACAAATAGGCCAAATCTGCAGCAGGAAAACGAGAATTCGAAAGGAATAAAAAATGTTGAATTTTCTGAATTCGATAAGTGACTTATGAAAAGGGATAAGATTTCAATGGAAATCTAAATAGAAAATTTTATCTTTTTTTTTCGATATCCTATGAAAAGTATTTCTTTTTTCCTCCGTCTATGGAGAAATATATATTTGAAATAAAAAATAAGGTAATAAACTTTCACTTTGACCTTTTGCAAGTCCATCATGCTTTTTGCACTGTAGATGTATTTAGAAGATTAATGCTTTTTCAATGATGAATATAAGACTAATTTTTATGAAATATTTTTCGATGGTATCTGGCGTTAACCTTATATCAGATAAAGATGTACGAAATTTCGCATATACAATTGGTAAACAAACTGGCATGGATTACTGAAGGTAATTCAACAATAATCTAATTGAAATTTCATATATATAATAACTAATTGAATGTAATCATTTTATCTTATATAAAGTTAAAAATAGAAATCTTCAAAAAATATTTAATATTAAATTAATACGTTTTCAAATCTTCGAAAAGTATTATATGTTAGATTAATAGATAGTCCTTCAGATTAAAACATGTTTATTTTTCATCAATTTTATATTAGATTAGTCTGCCTAATGGAAGAAATAAATAATGTTACCTTTCTTGTAATGAGTTTTTGTTTAAATATTTAAATTTTTAATTCTATAAAAAAAAGAAAAAACACAAAAAACACTTATGCGAATAAAACAATCAGGCAATTGAAACACCCACTGCATCATGTTTATATAATATTGTGAAATGAATTAAATTCACAAGAGTCACTGCATGAATGCTTAATTTTCAACTTCAAAATATTTAATTCACTAAAATAATTTTAGTATAACAAATTTGAGGATAAATATTCTTGTATTTCGTTAGTTCTGTAACACCAGAATCATCATTTATTTGCTCTAGACATTTATTTGATTTTTTAAAACTCTATCCATACTTTCTTTTTGTTTTGATATCTCATACCTATGAAAATAATCCCTCCGGGGAGGGTCCTCAGACATGGGGATAAAAAGTTTCCTAAATGGTGGTTGGTTCTCGTCGCCCTGAGGCATACAGAAATGATATGAGATGGCTATCTCCTACAGCTGACGGGACATGCTTCCTACGGTAGGAATTGTGCCGTGACCGGTGATAGTCTTTGGAACTCAACTTAATTCTCTTCAAAGTTGTCACGTCATACAAATTTTTTCCGAGTGCCTTCGGGTCTATTGTAGTAATTAATGATACCGATGAAAATAAAGATGATACTTTGATAGTATAAAGAATCTATTTAAATATAAAATAAAAGCCTAAAATAATGAAATGAATGAAAAATGTATAATGAAATATAATGAAAAATGTATTACTAAATCTTTTCATCCAAAACTTTTATTAAGAAACTATGCATGTCGAAATATCTGCTTTTTATAAAATGAAGAAATGGTCTCCTTCATTTTGTTCTTTCACAAGTCGGGATGTTTTCACAACATTCAGATTATTAATTTTAATAATTTGCAATGATTTATTCTACTATGAATTCATTCTTCATTGTTTTTGTTTTTTTAGTTAATCGTGTATTTTCTAATTAATCGTTAACTTATTCGTTCTATAGCTCAATTATAAAAGCAGTTGAAAATAATATTTTATAATAAAAGTATTTTTTTTCTATATTGTTCGTTCTCCAGTTCATAAAGCTTCTCAACAAAATGTTGGCAGACGATTAGTTTTAATGTTTGCACTCATTTATACATCAGTGGATTCATTTTTCTTCTTTTATTTATTTATTTATTAAGGTATGGTGAAATACAATAACAATAAAAGTGACTGTTTTCAATTTTTGCAACATACATTTTTTAAATTATGTTCAATATATACACTTTCTTAAACGATTTTATTGCATCACACAATAATAAAATGGCTACAATTTTTTATTTGATCATTTTTTATGCAATGAAATTAAAGATTCGCTCAGTTTTAGGTTTGTTGTCAGATCATTTTAACCCACACCGTGGGTTAAATTATTTATAAGTGGAAAAGATAATATGACTCATAAAGATCCTATTATATCATTAAGAGCAGTTGAAAACTGGATAATATGGCTTTTATTAAATATATCCAGAAACATATGACATTTCAATTTGATATTGTCATGATTATCAAAAGTAATAAATAAAATACTTTATTGTATTGAACAAATTTGATCAACGAAAGTTTTCATTAAGTTTTTACCAGCTGAATGGTATTTTTTTTATCCATTGCATTTTTTTTCAATTTACTTTTATCATAAAAAGTTAATAATTAGTTTAAGTTTTTACGAAATATGCTTGATTTTATTTTTAATTTTTACTGACTTCTTCTATGTTTGTAAATAACTCAAATTATAATCGTTTTTTTTACTGGCAAAAATTAGAGTTTTGAAATTCTACACAATTATTTATTTCCCATTGTAATATAATATTTTAATAATTTTAGAATTCTTAATTTGAGAAATATTAATATTTTATTCCATTATAATTGAAATAATGTATTGAAAACACTTAAAATAACGGTAAGGGAATACTGAAAAAGATTTAATTTTCGTTTTATTTGTGTAATGGAAAGCAAAGAAGATCGTTTCTCGACATTAATGAAGCAATGGACGGTATTGGGAAGACTTTTTTGCACACAATTTAAGATACATTATAAATGTGATTAAATTCCAATTTATTTAAAGCATTTATATCAAAAGCTCATGCTGTTACGGTAATTTATGTTTTTTTATCTATAAAATCATAGATATATAAAAAAATCAAGGAGGTTTTATACAGCGTAAGATGAAAGTCAATTATATACCAATAAAGAAAAATATTTAAACTGAAGATCAGGAAATTAAAATAAAATCCTAAAAGAGAAAAGAATAAAAGATAAATATATAAGATTGTAATCAATATCATTTTCCAATCACATTTCAAATTTCCTTAAGTAGTCACTATATAAATATTTAAGTTGTTAAGTCAATGTAATTACGCTTTATTTGACGCATTTTTATCTACAACTTTTATAACTTAAGAAAAATGTTTCTTCTTTTTAAAACAAAGTTAAAAGCTTCTCTTTTAGCTTTTTTGATTTTCTTGTGATCGTTATAATAGGCAAATGAATAAAATAGGCAAATGAATTTAAAGAACAGCTCAAAAACTTTATTCCAGTTTGCTAAATTTATTGTAATAAAGAAAAATATTTAAATTCTTGAACTAAAAGTGCTAGAATCACAATTTTGCAAAGATTCATAATTTTGAAATTATTACAAATATTTATCTATGAATATTTGGTTTTATTTGAAATAATATACAGTGTATAAAATTCTCAAAATATTATATCTCATCGGCAGAATTAAGGGATCTTTCTTTTGTTGTTAATTGAAAATGAAATATTACTTTTCCTATTTTTAATCTGCACACTACTTGAAAAAATAAATATTTAAATTATTGAATTAAAGTAATATTTTAATGAAAAGAATTACACTTTTAGAAATGATACATATATTTACTTACTCATATTTGACTTTATTTAGTTATATACAGTGAAAAAAAACCTAAAACATAATTTATCACATGGGAAAGATTTCAGATGTTTTTTGATTGTTGAAAATCAAATATAACTTATCTTACTTTTAATCTGAAGACTAATTGAAAAAAATAAAGATTCTGTTCGTTTCACTTTAAACATAATTACAAAATTTTTCTTCAGAAAATTATATAATTTCTATTCTAATGTATATATATGAGAAGAATAAAATTATATAATCTTTTGAAGAAAGAATATAAATCTTCTTGTGTCAATAAACCATATGGATTATTCCCTCTTGATATATTTGAACGTTATAGTACCTCCTTTTATTTTTAGTGTCCCGTACATGAGCATTTTGTGCTTCGTAGTATCGTGAGAATAAATTATGAGTTCTGAACCGAGTGTTTTCTAACTATTGATATAAAAATTTGAAACAGAACCACAATTTGAGTTTCGAGATCCTCCCTCGAATTTCATTATATAAGTCTTTATGGTCATACATATATTAATGTATAGATATACAAACGGATAATTATAAGTCAATTTTGTTCAAATTTTTGCATAAAACTATATATTAAATATGAAGCTATACGCCAAATTTTATACATTTAGCTCTTTAATTTTGTCATTACCCTGTTCACTTACACTTGGGTGAACTAGTTGCAAATGAATTTCGTTGAAACTTTGATAAAAATCTAATTATTTGATGTAAACATCATAGACAAAATTTCATCTACCTAGCTTGAAAGTTTTTAAGATGTTTTAAAAGATAGATATGAGCTAAATTCCAAGAATGTGATTTTTTTTTTCAATCTACTAGACGTCTGAAAGAAGAGATCCATTAAAATCTCTTATGTGAATTTTTTTTAAACACTTTCTTCTACTGTAAGAGAAAAAGAAAATTAAATATTTTCATGAATATATCAACTCTCGTATTAAGCATGAAAAATTCTATAATAATTGTTGCATCACCCTTATTTCCTTTCACTTCTATATTGCTTGTTCCTAACAGCTTTATAAAATCCCTTGGAATTATATTCTTCATTGGAATGTGCCAATCTTCCAAATCCAGACAGTTCTTTCCCAAAGACCTAATTCTATGAGATAAAACGCAGATAAAATCTAAAAAAAAAGAAAACTATTC
This sequence comes from Argiope aurantia, assembly GCA_026543865.1. Lineage (NCBI taxonomy): Eukaryota > Metazoa > Arthropoda > Arachnida > Araneae > Araneidae > Argiope > Argiope aurantia. The sequence continues at coordinate 128,866 of JAPMOR010124660.1, read as the reverse complement.
TGACCAAATCTGGTCATTCTGTCCAGATTATTCGCTGAGATTGCCCTGAAACGTGAAATTCTGCAGTAGGAAAAGGAGGAAAAAAGAAGAAAGAAGAAATAAAAAATGGCGACTCGCGTCTACGATAAGTGACTTATGAAAAGGGGTAAAATCTCAGTGGAAATCAAAATGGAAAATTTCATCCGTTTTCTTCTTCCTATAAAACGGAATGAACTCCTTTTCTTTTCCCCCGATATATGTGGAAATATCTATTTCCGATAAAATAAAGAAATAGATCCTCGCTTCTTTGTCCGCTCGCCAGTCCATCATGTCTTCCGACAGAAGTATGCAGAAGATTAGTTTCGGTGATTTTCACTGGTTTAGCTTAAGGTCTGAATTTTTCTTATTTGCAAAAAAATATCTGAAACTACTTCTTATTAAATTAGTTCTTTACTTTTTTGAACATGAATAAATTCTTTCACTTTTTTATTGCAAAAACACAACTGTTTTATTAGTGTTCTTTTTATTGGAAAAGTATATTTAACTTCCTTTAAATATATTTATTAAAATTTGAAATACAAAATTTTTCTTATAGAATTTTAAGCAGAATCAAATCATTTGAAATTTAAGATAAAAAATATAATTTCTGCAACAAATTGTTTTCATAGTAATTGTGAAAAAATAATATTGATAAAATACAAAATTTATCAATTTTATAAAAATAAAAATAAAATTATATAAAATTTAAATTAATACATATAATAAAAATAATTTTCTTTCAATTTAATTTATAGAGATAAATTAATAGTTCTTAAAATTTGTAATAGTCCTTTTTGTAGTTTGCTTTTTTGTTTATCTTAAAACAAAATACCAATTTTTGTTAAACAAGCTATTTTAGTAATAACAAGCAATAACAACAATTTTAGTTTAAACAAGCTATTTAGTACAAATATTTAGATTCATTCGAATACATTTTCTTATAATTAAAATTCTAATTAATAACTATAGATTTTAAATAAAAAAGATCAAATTAAAGTGAATTTGAAAAACATTATATTTCCTGCAGCATATTATTTTCATAATAATCAGAAAAATAAGTATTAAAAATTAAAAAAAAATTATAAAGCTAAATAAATATTTTTCAAAACTTGTGGCATAATTTTTTAATATCTCGCACTCTTCATTCTTATAGCAATCTGCTTTCTAAATTATATATGTTTGGAATTTGGTTCCTCTATAACAAAATACATGTACAGGGTCGGTACATACACACATTCATGTTATAATTAACTAGCTGCCTATGACGATCAGCTTGTTCGTTATATATATATATATATATATATATA
>JAPMOR010124660.1:114887-127441 GCA_026543865.1 Argiope aurantia | reverse complement strand
TAGAATATATTCCTTAATTTCAATTAAATCTTTTGCTTATATATTTATGTTCTTAATTTTTTTTAAAAAAACCATTTTAAAACATTAAATGATATTGTTACGAAATTTTCTGTCGGGGTTCGTTTGGATAGTGGAAATGATATGGTGTGTAGAACGCTCAATCAGCAGACGGTAGTAGAAAATAAAACAACGACGTTAATTTACACGAAGACACACAGGACAGCACAAAAGCGACAACTATATACAGCACAGAAGACGATTATCTTCACCCGAGACGTGTAGCATACAACAGTACACACAGCAGCATACAACCAGAATCTACTGCAGACAGTAGCGCACAGCTCAGTTCAGCACTAGCTTGACTCAGTCGCTTCCGACTACTCCGTCTTCTACTTCTCCGACTTTGACTCGGATTACTGACTTCGCTCCGTCGATTCCGCCTACTCTTCTTCGACCACTCCGTCCACTCTGACTACTGGCTTCCACTTCGTCTGGCAGCTGCAGCCCCTTTTATAGGTTTCAGGAGGCGGGGCTAGAAGCCTCTCAACCAATCAGGAACGTTCGAGGCGTATCTCGGTTCCTACTGGACGGATCGGGAAAATTCTCAAAGTTTCGGGTATTATCTATTTTGGCGCCAAAGTCGCCAAATTGGTCGCCAAGTTGCCAAATGGTCGCCAAGCTCTGGAACCCCCGACAAGACGCCCAGACTCTGTCCCATAGAGATGACTGTAAAACATTCTTTCCGATGATGGAACCAACTATGCTAGGAAGCAGCATTACGGATTCGTAACAATATCTTTTCATTATTTGTCATTATTTGTGATTGTGCAGTTCATCTATATTCTTTCACATTTCTGTAATTTTAATTTTTTATTCGCTAACTAAACTATACAAATATTAACCAAAAACTTATCTTTCAAAACGGGAAAGTAATCACGTGACTAAATATTTAATAAATATTGAAAATAGTTTGAATCACTGGACAAAAATATTATCTAAATTCCCCCGCCCCCGAAAAAAAAGTTGAATATTAATATAGGATAGAATAGAATATTAAGAAGAAGAATATTATCTAAATTTACATTAAAGATATATTTTTTTTAAAAAATTTCGGAATTCACATAAAATTTATAAGAATATTGAATTGGTATCGGAGGTAATTTCTTGAATTTTAAAATAAAATTAAAAAACTTTTTACAGCTGTAACATTTTCGGAAGTTATAAAAGGGAAAAATATCAGAATTTTACTTAAGTTTTAATAAATTAAGATTCTAATAAATATTTCATAAGAAAAAATTGCTCCTAGGTGCCCATTTTCCCCTTATAAATACTATACTATGCCATGTTTGGTATCTCGACGTCAAACTGCCTGACTGTTGAGCGCCAACGCACGCACACACACATTCGTCTTTATTATTAATAGAGGCAAAGATTATTCACTTCAGCTAGAAAAATCTCCTGTCCAAAAAAAAATGTTTTAATTTTCCACTTGTGAAGTGCCACTTTATAAAGTAGCTGGTAATAAAATAAATAAATGAGCTGCTTTAAATTAACTAAAATGTACTTTAAATGCGCCGATAAATCTTAAAAGAAAGATAAAGTTACCAAATTAAGAATGTTTAGTTAAAAACGAAACAAAAAAGCCATTATGAAAAATCTATGTATCCAAGAAAAACGAAGGAAAAAAGCACTTTCTGATTAAATCCTATTAATTTTCAGTCAAGACAAGTTAAAAGATCTTGATGTGGTTCTTTCTTTTAAAGATTTTTATGGAAATATTTGAAAATTTATTTTTTAGTTTTAGATCTAAATTATCTGAAGCACCTGTAGCAATTAAGAAGTTTCAATCGATTAAAGGATTTTTCGAAATTAACTATTAAAATTTTTCAGAAAATCTTATTTATTTTCGATAATATTTAGCCGCATAAAATAAAAATGCATGGTCGAAAATACTTGATAAACGTAATAAGATAAAACTTTATAACCCACTATTTTGCTACGATAAAGAGGATGTAAATATGACAAATTTATTGAAATTTTTAAAGTCTATTAATATGGTGATTTTCTTCCTATATTCGATGACGTTATATATATATATATATATATGATTAATTTTATAAGCATTCCTTTATAAAATAACTATTTCTTATGATGACTAATTATAAATTTTCAGCTGAATAATTTATTTAATAATTAAAGGAAAACAAAAGAATAGTTTCCTTCAAAACTTCATTAGGTAGACATTTTTCTAGTATGTGTAAATTCCTAATTTTGTAAAAGAAAACCCCGATATGATTCTTTGAAAATTTATCTATCATGTTTTTAAAGTGCTTAATATTTTAATCTCATTATGAATAATATTAAACCATCAAATAAGAACTTGACATTTTATTTGAGATATTTTAATGGAAGTGAATTATAAAACAATTAGAAAGAAGCTGGCACATACGCAATGGAATTTTAACGACTTATTCAAAAATAATTATGAGATTAATTATTTGTTTGACATTTACTACCTCAATTTTTTTTGTTAATTAATTTTTCATTTCGATAGTTATTAGGAGAAATCCAATTTTCTAATTATACTCTTCTAATTATACTTATTACTCCTCTCATTATAGAAACAACAATGTAAGTATATCAAGAGATAACTTTTAAAGAAGTGTATATAATTAATTATCTTTTGTTATGTGAATTATTTATAATTAATTATCTTTTGGTATGTGAATTATTTATAATTATTTATGTTTTGTTATGTGAATTATTTATAATTAATTACCGTTTGTAATGTGAATTTTTTAGAATTATCTTTTGTAATTTGAATTATTTAGAACTAATTATCGTTTGTAATGAGAATTATTTATAAGTTCCCATTTTTGTTATGCGAATTATTTATAATTAATTATCGTTTGTAATGAGAATTATTTATAATTAATCATTTTTGTTATGTGAATTATTTATAATTAATTATTGTTTGTAATGAGAATTATTTATAATTAATTATTGCTTGTAATGGGAATTATTTATAATTAATTTTCTTTGGTTATGTGAATTATTTATAATTAACTATCGTTTGTAACGGGAATTATTTATTATTAACTATCTTTTTCAATGTGAATTATTACCAAAAAGTCTGAAAAATTCGAGGCATTTGATCAGAACTCGTAGCAAATCTGGACCACTTTCTTAGTTTAAAATTTTAAAAAAGGCAATACTTAGATCTATTATAACTAATCTTGAAATCAAGCCACTTTAAAACTCCCAACAGTTCTACAATCAATGAAATGCTTTTTAAACCTAGGGCAGTTGCAAAATAGGATTGGTAAATACCTGGTGCATATGCATATTCCCTATATTAATTTAAAACCCCAGATAAGAGAAACTGTAACAAAAAAACAAAAACAAAACTGGAAAAGTAAACGGAAAAGTAAAAAATGAAAACGATGCGATCATACAATAAATTTTAAGTGAATATCATAACAAAAATCCTTTTTCGAAGTTAAATGTGAACTCATTTTCACGGCAACAGTTCGCCATTAATTGAAAAAGATTAAGTAAATAAATTGAACCATCTATAGCTCTTTTTAATCTGATGCAATACCAATTTTAAATAAATATTCTTACACAATAAAGTACCATTAAAAAAACCAATCTCTTTTCGGTTAATATAGAAAAAAAATCGTAATTCGCATGTTTTTCTCCCAAGTAATGATCTAATACTAGCATTAGCGAACGGCAATACTTTAGAAAAATATTTTATTGGGATAATGAGTAAACACGAACCTCAAACACGTTTTCGAAATAATTCTAAACAGTTCTATCCCATTTATTCCAAGACATATTATTGATGATGTGTACATTTTGTTTAAAACTTGAGAAAAAATACTAGCTTGATTAAATTTATTACGATAAATTTCATGGGTGTTTTAATATTTAATCATCTGGGAAACTGTTACAAAGCTGTGAAAAAGTTTACTTTTTAAAAGATTTCAAATGTTGTCTCTAAAGATTAAATGCAGTAAAACAAATTGAATGGAAATAATTGAGATTTTATGGGGGAAATATCGAATACTTTGATATTCTAGATTTCTGAGTTCTTTTTCCTCTAAAAACTTTTGAATTTCGTTTTCGCATTCAATCTTTATATAGTTATTTTCATTTTGATATTTATATAATTGCTGTTTTAAAGCTATTTTATATTTTTGAATAATGTTTCTTCAAATTTTAAATTTTGGTAAAATATTCTTACAAAAAATCTCATAAATTAAAATCTAATGATTAAATTTTGATAATAAATTTTCAGTGGTTTTTGCAGTTAATAAAACACACATTAAACGAATTTTTCATTTATAAAGTTTTTAAAATTGATTAAAAACTTCATAATTCGAAAAAAAATTTTAAGTTCATATGGTTCATTATTTAAAGAATAGATATAAATATAGTTTATATTTTAGCTCAGAAACAAATTTATATAATTCTTATGTTATTTTAATATTTTTGAACAAATTATTTAATAAATTCAACTTATACCTCTTTTTAACCAAAAAATTATTTCAACATTTTTCCACATATTTTTCCAACATACTTTCAAAACTTTTGTCTTTAATTTCGTGTATTTTTGTTTCATACAAGCTTTTACAATCTATATTATGAAAAATTCAAAAGTATAAACATAGTATAACATTTTTCACAAAATTCATCTCGAAAATTTTCACTTTTTTCTGATTAGATAAATCGAAAAAAATCGATTATGTTGTTTTTAGAAGCCAATGAATCTTCTTCAAAACCAATAAAAGCCCAAATCATCAATCAAAGCTAAAAAAAGTTCAACCATTAGTTAAAGCCAAAGAATATTCAAATGTCATTTTTCTCTTATTTGTAATGAAATTCGTTAATATTTCAGAAATGTCAACACACGTCTGTTAGAATATTCTAAAAAAGTTTATTAGAAGTAGTCAAAATTGGTTTATAATGTTCTCATGGGCCTCGATTCAAAATATTCGAATCCAATTCTGATATTTTGAATAAATATGGTGCATTCACATATTTTATTAAAAGAGGCAGGTTCTTCCAATAGTAGCGGACTATATGAATTTTTATGAAAAAATATCCAAAAGCTGCCCATGGGTAGTACGAAAATATTAAATAATGAATAAATTATAACAAATAATGAAGCTTTATTTCATAAGAAGACACAATAATGCAGGCAATTAAACTTCACCGAAATGCATACAAGATTAGCACTTGTAGTAAACAATAACACACAAGTAACAAATCGGAGAGAGACTTCGCTCAACTACTCTCGTCTCTAGACTCGTTTACTTCTTTCATGTGATTAGATACTATCTATTCAACTTTGACTCTTGGGTTTTTTCCCACAGTCTTGATAGGACAGCGAATGTTCGAGAAAATGATCATATCTTCGATTCTTATCGATATATATTTTTTAAAGTCTCAACGGTTTTAGAACTTTCTCTTTTGAAGCCTAGGCAGGGGACTTTTGACTCAGTATTCACTCAGTATCCTTCGAAGCTATCTGTAAAATTTTCTTCATTGCCAGGAGCTTAATACATTGGAAGCAATATTACAAGTATTTATAACAGTATGCTATAAGTAATAGAATTGAACTTGTACTATGCCTCTTTCAGTTTCCTTTAAAATAACTAAATTTAATAAATGAGTATTAATCATAATAGGATTCATGGCGTGCTTAAACTCGATGGTTCTTAACCTCTGCGTATTGCTATGTTTGGTAAAAAGTGGCAAAATTATTCGTGTACTTAAAGAGAAAGGAAATGTTTTTCAAAATTTAAATGAGTGCATAGAAAGAGTTAAGAAGATTAGGCATGCGAAACATTTTTAACAACATTAGCGAAACATTTTTAAAAATGCATGGTGTTATTTGAGTATTTAGTTAAAAAGGATTGCAGCATTTTCTGTTTCTCAGAGTTTTATCACAGAGCAGTTTCACATCAAATCTTCAGGAACTTGCTGGGGTTCTGGGTTTTCTAATATTGCTTCATAACATATAATTTCATTAATGGCAACATTTTCGTTTTTATGCATTTTTTTTCATAAAATTTTGATGAAAGTGAATTTTAGAAGTCGTTTACAATTGTTGCTGAATTTCGAACAAACCATAGTGTACTATAACCTCTCTTTGAAGGATTTATAATTCTTTGATATGTGTTCAATAATACACTTTCTGATAAAATAAACACGAAACGCAAAGGAAAAAAACATTTCTTTTATGATTTAATCCTTAACAAAATTTTAGTTCAGAATTTTGATATATATTTATTAGCTATTTTCTCAAAAACTGAGCTCTTAATAATGCATCCTGTAAGTGGCTCTAGAGTTCCTTCTGATGCTTTCACCTATCTTTTCCATACAAAATCAGCTATGAGGTTTGTAATGAGCTGCTCAATTACAAGAACACTAAATGTCTTGTGGATTATATTTTTAATGCTTGGAAATTTCGAATCATATTTATTAACGATCATTTCAGCTTAGGCTGAAGCCTTATAATTCATGCTATATATCACACTGATGTTGTGTCCTGATGCATTCAGCCATTTTTTTCCATGCAAGATGAACTATGAGACTTATAGAGACGTGTAATTACAACAGAGTTAAATTTTCTGTGCGCTATATTTTTATAAGCGTTTAAATGTCTTATTCCTTTAACGATCTCGATTTAAATATAGAATGGTGAGAAAATGTATAGGAAATAAAATATTATTTTTGGAAAGTAAAATAAAATGTTACTTTTTTTACAATAAAACATGAGATTGCAAACTCAAAGGGAACCACTGCAAAATCTCTTTTTCAATGAATTTAGTACAAAGAATGGATACACCAAATATAATATATAGCATCGATTCAATACACTAATTCAAATTCCTAACTACACAACCTTACAATTGGAAGAATAACAACTTGACGGCAATTGAGTGAATATCAATGACAAGTCCTTTAAATACTTATTCTAAAAACTTCAAAAGTGTGTATTTATTAATTATATTGTTTCTTACAAATCCTCTGGCATGCTGCGTATAACTTACAATGTTGTTCTTATTCCAGTTATACTCGGTGTCGAGAACATTATTTTACAGAAGCATCATCCGGTGGGTGTACTGAGAATTAAATACAAGTTAGCTGGATAAAGGAAAATCAAGACTTTATTTCATTTTTAAAATATGAAATATAATTAAAAAATACTACCGAGGCGTCATGCAGGGAGCATCAATGTAGAGACTCATAATAGAAGTAAACAGCAAATCATTTAATCAAAAATAATAATAGCGCTCAGAATACATAGCTGGAGTTCTCAAATACAATTCAATGTGAGAAGACGTCGCTTTTGTCCTTATACAGAATTTCCAAAAAAGCAAAAAATGTCCAAGAAAAATTTACTTATCTCGGTTTCTTCTTTTTTGTCTCCGAGTTTGTGGGTCTTTGATCTGACATCTATTAAGAATTTTCGAAAGTCTTCTTTCTTACTAAAAGATTAACTAATCAAGAAAAAGGTATTACAGCTTCGTAACAGTATGTATTTTACTAAAGAGTTGTAAATTTTATGTGGTTTATCCCTTTTTTACTAATTATATGCATCAAATATTAATATATACCGTTTCTGGATAGATTAATCAACAACCCATTGCTATTTGTAGATCAAACATAATTTCCTTTGCAACAGATTACTGTCTTTCCCATAACATCAGAAATTGAATAACCAATGAATTGATTCATTTTTCTTGCAGAATATCCAGAGATTCAAGCTGTCATTGGGTCCACCGTCTCCCTGCCTTGCAACCTGAGCCCCCCATCGAACGATGACGTAATCTCTTTAGTTTTGTGGTACAGATTGGACTTGCCTAATCCCATTTATACCCTGGACGCCCGCAGCGCACCGTCGGCAGACATGGCAAAACATTTCTCCAGTAAAGTTCTGGGTTCGAGAGCTTATTTCAATGTGAGTCGACGAAGCCTGGCTCATCTCAAGATTGATCCAGTCGAAGAAGACGACGCCGGAGAATACAGATGTAGAGTTGACTTTAAGCGAGGAAGAACTATGAGTAGACTGGTCAAACTCAATGTGATAGGTAACACAAATTCAGGTTTTTTAATAGCATTATTGTGTTATAATTTTTATAGTAAATGCTTTAATAGCATTGTGTTATAATGCTCCTTTTATTCTTCATTTACTATTCTTTAAAATAAGATTGGAGCGAACTCTTTTTAGTGTCTTCGAAATAATATTTCATTAATACAATTTGCAACGTACTTTTTGTATTGTAAAACTTTTCTTCAAATCGGTAGGATGTAAAAATTAGAATTGTATTATTTATTTATTTGCCTTCAATTATCCTTTAAAACAAAAATGATAAAATAAAACCACAATTAAAATAAAATTGAAACAAAATGTTAAGTTTTTCAGGATAATGCTTCACTAAAACTTAGTACGTACTATTTTTAAAATCATAATATTATTTTTCAACTTAGATGGATATACGGATATTTTAGTATTTTTCAAGAACGCATTGGTAAAGAGAAAAATTTATAACGAAAGTGAACACAAATTTATAAAGGAAACCAGATAAGCTCAAAGATAACAAATGTTATAATGAACAATAAAATATTTTTTAGGAATACACGCATTACCGTGTTCATAAAGTTAAATCGCTGTCCTGCCTTTGTATCCAGGACACTGGATAACTGGATCGTTGCATTAATAATATAGGTATTGTGGCCAATTATAACATGGTCAATAACTCCTCTAATAAGAATCATGTCTTATCATCAGACCACGTGTCAAATAACTCTAGTGAAGGTACTATACATGTGGTCTAGTACCAAACCCATGTATGATATCTTCAAAAGAAATAAAAACCAATATTCTAAATGAACAACTTCTAGTGTCTCCCCAGCTGATAAATAATATTTCAAACCCTATCACCTCATCACTTAGACATCCACTGCATCTAAATGGCCTTCTTCACTTTAAAAATTCCCGACATACCTGCACAGATTCCATCTGGTCTACTCTTCTTGCTGTAGCTGCGGGGAGAGAGGATCTCCAATTCACTATACCACCGACTGCAAGCTGTCATGGCATATCAGAAATCAAAAACAAGTCTTGAGAAAGAATGTTATAGAAGAATTGCAACGAATATCCTTTCTTGCGGCAAGATCCACGTTTTAATAAATCCTATACACAAATACCAAGATTTCTTCAAGACTTTTTATTAGCTAAGATAAAAATGTCCCTCATCAAAATCAGCTTAAATTCTTCCCTCGTAACTATATTACCCCAATGTTAATTATCATTTTTACGTTTTTCTGCCTTCTTCTTTTTCTTCCATATTGTGATCATCCAACTGGTTAGATAACTCAGCGTATAGGGACCTGGAGTGCATGAGGACTTTGTGACTATCTAAATGGCCAGGAGGTAAAAATAGTAATATCGAAATAAAAATCAATTATAAAATAGCTATCAATGACCTATTCATGAATCACTTTTCTAACAAGTATTAATCGTCATCAATGAGGACATCAGGAGGGTACCTCCATTGCTGAGAACGGTCGTTATAGCCTAGAAGTAAAGTTTTGGCTCTAAGACCAAAGGATTGAAATTTCAAAACCCCATTCTATTAAAGATTCACCGTATGTGTAAGGCTGGATGCGCTATATCTGGTCAAAGAATTCCTACTTCTTTCTTTCTTTCTTTCGCCACAGAATATCCCCGAACTTGGAATCTCTAGGATCCCCTGTCGGTTGAAAGGATATACGTGGGAGTATTTATTAGGATAAAAGAAATACACATCAAAAGAAATAAAATATCAATATACACATACAAAGACATAAAATATCAATATACAAATAAAAAGACATAAAATATCATCAATACACATAAAATATAACTATATACAATATTATAATGATGAAAGGGGTTCGGTGGGGAGCGTGAGTAGATGAAATCTATTGAAGTTAATATATTCTGGAGAAGAGCTTGGTTGAGAAATGAAACGAAAATTTATACTGGGCTTGGGTCTGGAGAAATCTGTTCCTCGTTCTCTTGTAGGAACCGCACAAGATTTCTAATTTTAAACTTGGACATCATGTTTCTCATAACGTTAGTCCAACAGATATTTTCTAGGTCGTGGGTGGGTTTTTGAGATGAAAAGATATGGTGAGAGGGCAGCTAGTGGCATAATGAAGGGGATCGCCTACTTCGCCGCAGCCACATTGATCTGATCCTTTAATACTGAATCTCTTTAAATATGAAAGGAAAGGGCCATGACCAGTTTCAAAGATAATGTCAAGCCTATTCCAAGATGATGGGTTAAAGGACACTTTCGAGATGATTTGATGGATGTTTCTGCCAGTTGAGCCATTGTCCCATTCTTCTTGCCATCACTGTAGGCTGAATTCATTTAAAACACTTTTCAGATGGCTTCTAGGAGCTGGGTATTGAACAGGCGTACCTGCAGAAATGGCCTGTTTGGCTAGGGAATCAGCAACCTCATTTCCGTTGTAGCCCACATGTGGTTTAACCCATCCTAACTTAATAGAATGAAAGAATTTCTACTGAAGTGAAATGGAAAAAGGAGAGGGAATGTAATATTAAAAATTATTTTGTGATCTGAAAATGAGTCAAAATTATGATATCTATCCTCTAGTTGTCTTTATGCATTTTCAAACATGATTTTAATATAACTGAATTAAATAAATAATAATATAAATGATGCATCGTTCTGGGAAATCGCGGGTTTTTTTCCTCAGATATGAATGTTTGAAGTAAAAAATACATGTGCAAAAGCAATGATTTCAAACTAAGACAATGAAACCATATTCATAATGGGAACAATATTTGATTTCACAAGAAATGCAAAACAGGGTTATACAAAATTCTAGCCGTTTTTGGAAACTAGTTAGCTAGCCGTATTATTGACCATGATTACTTCCAGTTTAATTTCTTACTTATAATTTGATGTTCGTGATTCTTCCCCAATTTTAAACTTTAAATAAGGAAAGAAATTAAAAAAGTGTTTTTTTTTAAATATTACATTTGTTCTATTTTTTGGACATATGAACTATCCTATTTGAATCAAGCCCCATGACATCATAGTGCTATTAAAATCGTGAATGTTTGAATTCATTGTCTTATTCCTCATAAAATATCTAAATATATTAAACAGAATCTTTTTACATTTTTTTTGCCTATAACGATGAAAAAATTGCACTATTAAATATTTGAAGAAAAAATAAAAACAGAGTGAATTTCATTTCTATAATTTATTAAACAATCTCTTGAGTTACTTACTTAAGAAACTTACTGAAAGCTATACAAAAAAAATTAAAATTGACAACATTCAGAAAAAATTTGCGTAGCAATAAATCGGGAACGTGGAAATTTTTAATTTTAAAATGGTATTAAAATAAGATTTGTACAATAATATTTTCTGGCATATCGCTGAAAATCATAAAAAGCCAAAGCAATAGTTTATAATCAATCAAATTAATTATTAAATTTTTCAAACAAATCACTACGAAGTGCATTATTCATCTCTCCAAAGTGTCATTGAGTCCAATTTTGCAACTCTTAAATCAAACCGTCTGTATTTTAAATCGTCAAATCGCATATACTATTTATAAGAAGATTTAACATAGATATCCGAGAATATTTTATTTCTCGTATTAAAATGAGGCAAAATATTTGTTTCAGCACGATAAAAACATGAAAAATTCTTTTATAACAAAATATTGACTCCGTGACTCACTTGACATTATGTCACGAGCGTATTAACTTGGCAGACTCACAGGAGAATTCAGTTCAAAAAGAGTCTTACTTTTTAAAATTCTTTATCAGTGGATGTCAATATGCTCAACTATAATCTTATAAAAGGAGGTTGCCCTCCTACTTGATGTAAATTCGTAGATAAAACTATTCACATGATAAATTATTGGTGAGGTTTTTCCTTACTCAGCGTAATGTATTGTGTTACTGAAACTTTGGCACAGCAGGGAACTGGAAGGGGTTAATTTATAGCATAGTGCATTGGTTCCTCTTTATCTTCTCAAGGCGAGAGTTTAAAGATTAAAATGAACAAGTGAAGTTAATTTCCCAAGTATCTTTCTAGCATATTCTTTAATACAAGTATTATTCTTCCTGCACAAAATTGTAAATCGTGGATAAGGCCGTAATCGCGAAATAGCTATGATTATTATTTTCAGAGTAATAAGAAAAAATTATATATGTATGTATGTATGTAATGATATTTTAATTCTAATTTCAATTGAATTAATTTCCAAGATTTTATCTTAATTTAGCCCATAGTAACTTCATTTTAAAAATATTCTCTGATTTCGTAATCTAATTCCACTTACGGTTTAATTAATTCCTTTGTAAAAATAATGCGTCATCAGTACTACATATTGAGTGAAAGTGATACTTCCGTTGCCCTTCACAAGGTTAACACATGTATTCAATTGGCGCGTGGCTGGAAATCCCATCTTATATAAGACTAGTGATCATTTGTTCATCCCTTTTT
>JAPMOR010124660.1:87294-113164 GCA_026543865.1 Argiope aurantia | reverse complement strand
AATTAGAATAAATTGGTATTCTGAAACCAGAATTCTAAATCTAATCTTTAAAAGAACCGAAATTTTATTGTTTCTTTTTTATTCAAATAATCAACATTACCAAATATAAAACCTAAATAAAAAAGATTTCTGAATTATACTTGCAAGAATTCCTTGTTATGATAGCAGATCATGAAAGAACAATACACGATTTATGAATTTTAGATATGCAACCTTAATAAATTAGCATTCCAAAACCAGAATTCCAGATCCAATCTTTAAAAAAAATCTCAATTTATTTGTTGTTGTTTTTTCACCACATAATCAAAACTTCCAGACTGCAACCGAAATTAAATATATAAAACAAAATGAATAATTGGTTGCCAGAAATTTGAATGATGTCATATTCAAGAGCAAACGATAATGCAAATTAGGCGACGGATAAACGTATTTATATAAATAAACATATGCTGCAAAAATAAAATGTTAAACCAATAACATAGAAATGTAACTTACTTTTTCTCAATGATTTAATTCATAATCAAACAATGAATATCAATGAATATTTTAAAGTTTATAAGTGCATAGAAGAAAATCAATTATTCGTATTATTTCTAAGCGAATGAAGACTAGTTTTAAAGAGAAATCGTTTGCATCCCCAATTCTAGCGAAAACAGACGATTCATTGGTAGTATTTAATGCAATGATAAATTGTCTTGTTTAGTTACCAAAACTAAACAACAGCTTTATAATATTCTGAAAATAGTGCCTGCATTTCAAAACATTGTATCTTCACACTTCAAAATAAGATTAATCCTTTCTTTCCTATGTCTTTGTTTCCAAAAATTGCATGAATACGATATCTTTTTATTATCCTTACATTTTACATAACTCGCACTTTTTGCTATTACATCAGCAACAAAAGCGGAGATGCTGAACTACAGGCAGGAGTTACAGAAAGAATGCAGTTGAATGGATGAAAAAGAATATATCTGTAGTTGAAAGAATTGTATATTTTCTTTCTTTTGCACTGAGGCACACTGAAGATAACAAAAAAAGATATGTTAAGAAATATTTTTGGCATCCATCCCATTTGACAGCGAAGGAAAGAATCCATGTTGCAGTTGCAGTTTACTGGTTTTTGAGAACAAATTGGGCGAATCGTATAGTGAAATTTTTTTTATTCTTTGAAAGTACATATGGTAGTCATATTCTTACATAAAATTCATTAATTATTTTTGGTATAAGTCAGTAACGGATTAAGATAATGATAGAAGAAAAACTATGAGTTATTTTATTCATTAAAATAAATTGTATAGAAATATGATGATAGAGTGTGAAAGGTTAGTCGTTTTTGGCGACCATTTGGGTCGCAAACATTAATTATTGCTAAAAATTTCAATTAATTAAATTTTGTTTAAAATGATCTGAATGATTTCCTATACAAAATATTTTCAAACTTCTAATTTTTATGGACATATGAATGCTGCTGTTTTTAAAAGCCTTACGCCGTAATTCCAGGTATTTCCCCAATTTTCTGTCTAAATCTTTGTATATAGTTATACATTATTTTGCAATAATGCATAATGTTTTTTTTTGTTTTTTTACAAAAAAATACATGTGTTTTAAATAGTTGTACATAATATAGAAAAATAAAAAACAAGTATTTTTTGCAAAATTTTTAAAAAATTGAAATGTGATAATGATTGCATTATGAATAACAATGACACAGTGCCTCAGTAAAAAAAAAATTATAACAATTCTACAATAAAAATAAAAGTCAACCCATATATATTTTTTACAATGCAAATAATCATATTTTGATAGTACTTTTAATGATAGAACTATTCATACAACAACCATATTGGTATTTTTCCAAGCCTAAATCTAATTTTAGCACTGCTATTACTATAGATCGGTCTTTTCTACAAACGTTTATAAAAAAGCATTTAAAAAGAAGATTTCCAGACACTCATGAACACTCTTTTGGAACAGTCACGTGAAGCTTATAAATGGAAATAAAAACGTGCAACCGAATGACTATACGATTCACTGAAAGGTTAAGTGATATCACTAACCGACACGCCCAAAGGCACACGGATAAAGAAAAATGACCGGACCGCCGCAACATCAACACTGGCTGGAACTGTGGTTCAGTCCTAAGAGCCATCACCGGCCACGGTACAACCCTTCTCGAAGGAAGTACGTGCCGTCATCGATGGATAGTGCCTCACTGAAGGGTTAAAGTGAATGCACAAAAAAATTATCAAAATTATAGCTTGCATTTGAGTTTGAACTTTAATTGTAAACACAAAAAAAATTAAAAAAATATTTTGTGCAAACATTATATTGCTGCCTTATACCTTCTCAAAAGAACAGAATGAAGCATATTAGCGATAAAGAGAATTATATGTTTTTCATAAAATTCAAATATAATGTTGTAAAATATTCATTAATATTTCACAACAACATTTCAATTTTCTCTTATGCGCAATATAGAGAAAATATAGCAACAGTCAAAAAATTTGAACTCGAAATTTTGAAGAACTTCCACTTTGCTGACTCTCTGAGTTCGAAAAAAAAAACATTTTTGAAAAATGTCCGTCTGTCCTTTTATCTTCTAAGATAACTCAAAATCACTTGCTTCTCTTTGAATTAGGCAGGTGAAATTCGGTATACGGTTTTCACACCAAATTGAAGATTTCTATCACATTTTGGGCAAAATCTTTTTGCCCGGTTATTCTAATATAAGGTAACATATAACTACAAAACGAAGAGAGCTAGATAGATAAAATTCGGCGTATATATTTAACGTCTTTAATGTAGACGCCTGTCAAATTTTGAACTAAATCCAATTAGGGGTTGATCGTCTGTTGGTCTGTACTTTCCAAGACATGTATGCGCAATAACTTGAGTAAATCAAATTTTGTGTGGAATTTTAAGAATACAATTATAGTTCTGTGCCAAATTTATGTTTCAATCGGTTGGAAAAAACGCGGGTAAAATCCGATTTCGGATTCCATAAAATCTTGCCAAGATCACACAATAGATCAGTAAAAATGTTAAATTCATGCCAAAGGTTAATATTTCGCAATATGCGAGAAAGTTTTGAAGAGACTATTCTCCCTGGTTTTTCATTAGAATTATTAATTAAATTTTTTTTAATTAAAAGTCGAAAAATTATACATTACAAATCTTATTATCATTCTAAATTATTTTTTTTATTTTAATATGATGTAAAAACTCCTTTTATACTATAGTATGAACAAATATGTTAATAAAGGTCCAAATTTTATTAATTTTTAATAAATTAACATTTTTTTAAAAAATTTCAAACTTAAAATTCAAAACATATAAAGCAAGTTTGATAGTTTTACGTTAAACGGTGTCTTTTAAACCATAAATACAGACGTGAACACATACACATTAATATGCTTGACTATTAAAAATAATTATATATTGAAATAAAATTTAGTTTAAAATGAACAGTATTCAATATTCTGGGAAATGAAACTCTGAGTTGACAATTAAATGAAACAGTGTAATAAAAAGTTAGAGTTAAGAAATGAAATAATTGCAACTAGAAAAATAAAATGTTTTAGTTTTTATAAATATTTTTTCGTAAAAAAACTCAATTTTTGTGGAAGGAGATGCGTTTCCTTAGGTGCTACATAATCTCCTTACAATATTGTCAGTTATATTCCTCTGTGTGCTAAGTTAGCTCATCACATTATGACTAAAAAATAAATAAACCAATAAAATGATCACTAGTTATTAATAGTGATTATTCTTCACGTAATAAGTAGATGAATTACTTTATTCAATAATCAGTAAACAAATCCTAATAGTTTTCAAAGAACTTTAAAATTCAAATTCTTAAAAATTATTCTCCCTTATTATGTTACGAATTTCTTATTATATCTGTTATTGTAATGTATGCTTGGTTCTCATTGCACGATTCTACTTTTTGAGAAGGGGGGAATATAAAACGGGGAAGAATTGCCCCCCCCGAAAGTTTTTCGCATATTCTCTAATAAAAGAGTTATCACAGAGACGTCTTAAAGGATCTTGTCGTATTATAGTTACGAAATATTAACCATTATTGTGAATTTAGTATTTGTATTGAACCTATCGTGTGATTGTTGGCGAGTATTTTAGCGACATATCCCCGGCATGCACAGTATCCGAAAATCGAACAGAAAATGTATTCGATTGCTCTCTATAGAGATTTATTTAAGAATATGGAAATGGCGCTACATTGTAAAATAGCATCATTTACTTATATTTTTTCTTAACGAGTTATTCACATAACTAACAAAACAAACTGTAAAAAAGCAACTCGCTGAATGAGTGATGTTTCGCTGAAGGAGTGGCAAGGATGCAGTTTGACATCTCATGCTAGACTGGCATGTATCATTCTGTGTTGAGCGCTTGCGTAAAGAGAATTCTTAAATCCACTTAGAAGTTGCCCCGATACCGTTGTCGAACGTGATTAAGAAGGGTTTCTAAAAGTGTCTGGGGAGCTTTAATCGACAAGATTGAATCTATGGTCATGATTATAGCTAGATGTAGATAGTAGAAACATCGATGAGCTAGCGAAAGGACACAGCCAGAATTTCCGAAGAGTTTATGGAGCTGCATTCTGTTTCACAGTAAAAAACTGCGGAGGAGATTTGGTCAGTAGAGGATTAAATAATAATCTCAGCTGACCATCAAATTTCCAGTGAAACAAGAGAGATTCTAAAGCACGGGAAATTATTGCATCGTATGTTGAGGAAGTAGCTGTAGGCGTTACAAATTCATTTAACGATAATAGCGATCTCATTTTCGCAACATTTTCGCCAAATATGAGTTTATTTAGGAAACTTTCGTGTAAATAAAAGACATTCAATATCTATCTATATATATATAACGCTAACGTACGTGGCACAGAAATCGCACCGATTACTTACCGTAGAATGGCAACATTCAAATATCAACAAATCATAATATGAATTTCAAACTACTTCATTCTTTGAATATTTTTACAGGTACATTAAATCTAAAGCTTAGTTCAGCTAATTAATGCAGCTGCAAAACATTATTAGAAATATTCTCACCAAAAAGTGCATTCAATCAGAGTAAAGCAGTTGTAAATGAAAAAAAGAAATGGACTTCAAACGAAAAGTTTGATCGGGCGAAAAAAATAGACTTTACCATCTCGAAATAAGTAATTGTGGTAAGGTTTCAAATTAATTAACGGTTTCTCGACAACCATATCAAAATCGTACCAAGTTTCCAAAAACTCACCTAAAAACTACTATTCTTGATGGATATCAGAAATGGTAACATATGGCTTTCAGAGATTGCAAAAAAGTTGTCGTAAAAAATATTTCAATTTTGGAGACCATACATTATTTTTAGCTTTAGCTTTATCGTTATGACTTCCCTATGAAAATTCATATCCATTTTTTCTATCACAATTATCTTACAAAAAAATGATCTTTGTACTATCTTAAGACTAAAAAAATAGCTTTTTAATAATATCAATTTTATTTCTGTTCAATTTTCTCTTTTAAAAATAAATAATATTTTTCATTCAATTAGATGAATTATATGAAAAAAGTTTTTAAATTCTATGAAGAAATTCAAACTACACTTCAAAACATTCACTCGCATGTGTTTAGCAGTTATTAACTCAGTAGAAGGATTTTCATTTCTTCTTTTATTTCGTAATACTTGTCCTTTTTAATTTGCAATATACTGATTGAATCCATGTTTTTCAATCATATAAATTAACTAGCAGTATCCGCACAGCGTTGACTGTGGCATAACATTCAAGAGGAAAGATTGGCTTAAGTTTAAAGTCTAACCTCCATCCGATATGGCATGGCCATGTCACGCAGCGTCAAACAAACATAAAACTATATTTTCTTTCCTCTATATTTTCATTATCGCACAACAAACAAACGCTTTGGCATTTAAATGTGCTCTGGCCAAGGTTGTATTTCCTTTTTTTTTTTAGCATAATTAAGGTTGAATCGATGTTTAAAATTAGAGAAAACACAGCTCTTGCTATTTGCGCATGCGCAATTTGAGATTTTCGCACTTGCTCGGAGAAGTGCAAAGGACAGATACTGCTGTTTTACGCATGCGTGAATCGTAATAGGAAAATAATTAAAATCGCAATTTTAAAACTCCTTTTTTTATTTTGTATGACTTTCATATACTAAAACCTTCCCCAATAAATACCCTACAAAATGGTAAAAATATCTCCAATATCAGTTAAGTATTTCTCGAGTTTTTCTTTTTCAAACATACAGACGCTTTCATGAAACTCCATTTTATATTATGCATAGATAAATTAATCTTTTAACAACCGAAAAAAAGGATAAAGTGAGCGAACGATCCAATCGCCAAAGGCAATTAATAAATAGTAAATCACAGTATTATAAATTTGCCTGATGGTTTCTTGTCATAATATTGTCTTACCGCATTGTCTTACCTGATGTTTTGCATTACGTGTAAGATTCGGTTCATTAAGTAAGATTCCACTGCAATTTATCGATTGTTTAAGATTTTTTGCAATAAAACTACTATGTAGAAACAGTCAAGAATATAAAAAAAGGATCAAGCCGCACATTTCTTTTATTAACGGTTAAATCAAAGACACTTTGGTAGCCTTTATTTTCTTCAGCTATGTATTAAGCTCATCATTTATTTGTTTGCCTTACATTATTCGAAGAAACAAACCACTAATTTACAAAAGGAGAGGGGGAGAAACCATAAAAAACAAAACTACTTATAAAAAATGTATCTTTCTTTACATAATCCATAGAACTATGTGAAGTAATAAGCAGAAAAAACAAAAGCTGCAACCATGCATTTTTCCAGTTTTTATCTTCCACCACAATTTATTTACCCTCTCTTTACATCGAGGAACAAAGAAGATGATTTGTAGCGCCCTCTAGTACCGATCCCCGAGGAATACCCTCCGTCCCCTAATTATTTGTTTTGGGCACCGAAACCGTCACACCCTGTAAAGGGACAGGTCGCTGGAGATGGAAGATTCGTGCAAGGAGTGGGCTTCCAGGCTTACGGCGAATGGAGGTGTTTCTTTTTCCCTTTATTTTTTCCTCTCCTTCGGCTTGTTGAATAAAGTGGTAGATCGCAGTTTCAGCTTTTATATTATTTAAGTGCGTAAGATTATCGTTATGCTGCCGTTTTGTTTTTTTTTTTCGGTTATTTTTTTTATTTGTGCATTCTTTTACAGCGAGTTTCTTTTTTTAACCCTTTAGTGAACTCATCATTAACTAAAGATTTCTTTTTTCTCGTACTTGGGAGGGGAAAAAAACACCAGTGTGTTCGTAAAGAAATTGCTGTCATTTCCAAAAATTAGGGGATCTTTTGCTCTGGAATGCATTGTGAACAATGTTGAGGGTGAATGATTTACTTCCTTTATATACGTAAAATTAGCATTTGAGAATCTACCTGTAAAAGATTTTCAGTTTGTAAAATATCGCGGGCATCTAATAACGCAAGTTAAAGTGTTGCATTTTTTTATTATTATTAAAAATAAATTTCCTTCGAGCCTCTCAACAATTGCTTTCGACATGCATGAAAACGGAGATTGGTTTGTGCGGACATGTGCACCAGATTATATAAACGTATTTTAAAATAAAAAATTTCAAAATTGTAATGAATTATGATATTTGGAAGACCGAACCTAAGCTATAAATAAGAACAAGCACTAAGGTCAACATATAGTAATCCCTATTATGAGCAGCACATACGCTAACCGCTTATCGATGATGGGTCCAGAGAGCAGCACCGCCAGTTTTATGCCCACCAGAGAAGGGAGAATCTGCTTACTTTTACAGTAATTAACAATCGTGATTATACAAACTAGATACTTAAAATCATACACACATTTGATACATTTGATTTAGTAAACTGAATATCTAAAACACTGTAATAATTTAACTATTTCTAAAACCTTAACAAAAATATCCCGAAGCCCTCACATAATTACCAATATGACTACTTAAAATCAATAATGAAATTGCTTAATATAAATGCTTAAAATCATGCTTGGAATTAGCAAATGCATTGACGAATACTAAATGCCTGAAGCAATGTGTACATCAACAAACGTGATAAAGTATGACAAAAAGGATACTTAAAATCATCAAACAAGCAATAAACTTAATTAAAGTATTAATTGTTTATGCAATCAGTAAACATTACTTTAAGTATTACAAAATGAACATATAAAATCGCTACGTACTCAATAAACGTGATTGCGTCAGATAAATACTTAAATTCATGCGCACAATCGATAAACAATTTACCCCAATTTGAATATTGGAAATACTGTGCTCAATTAACAAACTTGATAACATAACATAAATGCGTTAAAGCCTGCATATGATTACCAATGTAGATACTTAATATCACATGTGCGATCAATAAAAACATAAATTCTTGAACTGAGGTGTGCTATCAGCAAAGGAGATGCCGAAAGTAAATATCTGAAGCAATGTGTACAACCTAAATACTTTTAAAAATTATGTGTCCAATTGACAAACTTTATTTTCTAATATGAATAAATGAAATATTGTACACTAAGGTGAAACGGAAATGGCCTTAATTTTTTTTCTTTAAGATTTTAGTTTACTAATTGTTGCATTTTTGATTCAAAAACAATATTAAAAAATTTGGTTGCAAAATTACATTCAAATGCAGCAAAAAGCTTGAAATTTGTAAAAAAAATTGAAAAAAAGGGAAATGTTTAAAATGGATCTTTAAACATTTTTCTTGGATTTTACTGTGGTAATGGTGCGTAAAAGATGTCTTTTAGGTTCAAAAACAATATTTAAAAATTTGGTTGCAATATTACATTATCTTAAGGAGCCGCAAAAAGCTTAAAATTCGTTTAAAAAAATGGGAAAAAATGGAAATTTTTAAAAAGGGACTTTAAAATTTTTCTTAGATTTTAGTTTGGCAATAGTGTTTAGAAGTTAGCTTCTAGGTTCAAAAGAATTTTTTTAAATTCTGCTTGCATCAATATTTCGAGGTGCCGGAAACAGCTTAAAGTTTGTAAAAAAAACTGAAAAATTCTAAACTTTGATAAAATATTTTTATGAATTTTTTCGTTCATATAATGTTACAAAAGATTATTTTAAATACATATATAAGCATTACAATTGGAAAAAAATATTAATTACAAAGTATAAAAATAAATAAAAAATATTTTTATGTCCAACTTTGCGTTTTTTACTTCTGTATCCTTAATGATTGCAAATGTTACAGCTGTAAAATGTTTGTTTCTATTTTATTGCTACGTTAAATAGTTTTTAATTAAATTTTGGCATATTCACACGTGATTCAATTTTTGCTCTAATGTATCCTTCTCATGCAATTGAACCACAGACATTTTGAGCCGCTATTTTCACTGCTTGCATGTGACAAGGAAGCCAGGGAAGGTCGATAATCGAATCCCCTATACTATTTGGTTTAGCTTCAGATGCCTTTTGTATAAAGTTTTAACTTAATATTAAATCGCACAGACACTTGGTAATTTTATCGCTTCCTGTCTATTTGATGGATCTGGTTGGCTTGCCTCTTTTTGTAAAGAACACTGTTGTTCTTCAGCGTTGTCATTGTCGCCAGTAATCGTTTCTGATGCATTAGTATTTTTTTGCCCGTTCTTGATTAAACTCAACTATTGTCTGTAGTTCTTTACTCTTTCTTGATCCTTCCTCCTTCAAAGAGCTTGTAGTAGCAATATCAATATTACCTATAACCATTTTCTTGTTAGAGCATTGATCGTTTAGAACCTTTTATTCCATAACTGGTACTTTTTTTACAAGTCACCAATATAAACAAAAACCGTCTAGTTTCTTCTCTAAATTCTGTAAGGTTGGAATTAAATTTTCCTGAACATTTTCTGCTTTTAGACTTAAATAAATTCCTGTAATTAACAAGATAAACTTTTATCATTTGTGAAATTATTTTGCTAGAAGCAAGGGAATATAAGCTCTTGACTATATTTGTTCTACTATGGGAACTAAAGTGTCACATACAGAAAGTGACCTACAGAAGGATCTTTCTCTGAAACAATTTTGAGGTTATATCTACTATAACAGTAGCACTAGATTCGTCAGTAGTGGGTTCAACTTCAAACAAATCACTAAATTTCCCAAAAACACTATACTACGATATTTGCCTTGTCCTCACTAATTTAGACTGAGCCATTTTTACTCACAGCAAAGCACACAGGCACAGACTAAAAAATCAGTTACTCTAATCAGTTACACAATAGACGGAGGAGAGACGCCAACTCAACTGAACTCGACAAAGCTACTGATTTGAAACCAGCTCTGTCCTTTTCACCGAACACAGACAAATCTCCGCCTTACCTCAATAAAAACCGCTCTGGTGACGACTCAGTGCCATGCCAGTGCAATAGTAAAGCTGTTTTTATACTTTTATTTATATGACAATGCCTACTGAAAGCTTTTTATTGCATAATCTAGGCACTCAAAAATCCTTACAAAGTTTCAAAAAGTGTGTTTTTATGAAATTTTAACGTCCTTGTAGCACCTCAAGACCTATTCCAATATTTTTCGTATTTATAATTCATTTTATCCACACCAGAAGGCAAATTTCCACGCTATTCCAAAGTAAAAAAATTCAAAAATTGATTTTTTCGTTCCACCCTCCTGTACACAATTAGCAAATTTGATTATGA
Source organism: Argiope aurantia (assembly GCA_026543865.1). Lineage (NCBI taxonomy): Eukaryota > Metazoa > Arthropoda > Arachnida > Araneae > Araneidae > Argiope > Argiope aurantia. The sequence goes on along the minus strand of JAPMOR010124660.1, from coordinate 102,453 downwards.
AACAAAAATATTCAACGTCCTACAAGTAATTACCATGCTGAATAATCATGTACCGAATCAATAAACGTGTTACTTAACATAAACATTTAAAACCATGTGGGAATCAACAAATGTGACGACATAATTTAAATATTCAAAATTGTATGATTGTCGACAAACTTATATTCTACTACGAATATCTCAAATACTATGAACACTCAAGAAACGTGATTACTTGACTAAGTACTCACCTAAATTCATATGCAAAATGTACAAACTTTATTCTCTAATACAAATATCTGAAATACTGTACACACTTAACAAATTTGATAATGTAAAAAAAGTGCCCAAATTCCTGCCCATAACTATCTACTTAACACTAACTACTTAAAATTATGTAAGTAATTAATAAATGTAATTAGTTAACCTAAATACTTAAAAATTCATCTGTACAATCGATGAACTTTATTCCGTTATTTGAATACCTCAAATACAGTGATCATTTTACAAATTATATAATTTAAAATAAATACCAACGAATATTTAAAATCAACAAACAGAATTACTTAGCTTAGTACTTCAAATCATCTGTGGAATCTGCAAACATAATTACTCAAAGTGAATACCTAAATTCTAGTACGTAATTAACAAATAAGGACAAGGGAAATAGTCTTCCAGCACCAGCAATAAAATACGGAAGCGAGATACCGACTCGGATAAACAAAAGGATACTCCATTCAACTCCAGTCAATGAAATATTTGAAAAGAAATAGTTGAAAGTGAATCTAGTCATTAATAAAGAAGCTTCCGCTTAGCTCTGTATGTTTATCCTTTTCGTTATTCTCTAATATGAATGTCTGAAATACTGTACACAATTAACAAATTTAATAATATGATATAAATACCCAAAGCCCTTGGCGTATTTAACAATGTGAGAACTTAAAATCATATGTGGAATCAACAAACTTGATTACTTAACATAAATACTTAAAACTGATAAACTTTTTTCGCCTATTATGAATATCTTAAAAACAGTAAACATCTAATAAATTTGATAACTTAAGTAAATACCAAGGAATATTTAAAATCACAAGTAATAAAAAAACATGATTACTTAACCTTTAATATTTAAAATTACTTAAGCTAAATTCTAGTATAGAATTAACAAATAAGGAAAAACGAAACAGTCTTCCAGTATCAATAATAAAACAAGGAGACAAGATATCGACTAGGATAAACAAAAGACCATTCTGTTCAACTTGAGTCAATGAAATATTTGAAAAGAAATAGTTGAAAGTGAATATAGTCATTATAAAGAAGTTCCAGCTTAGCTCTGTCTGTTTATCTATTCAAAGGTAGAAATCCCTGTCTCAAAGGTATGTTCTCATTCTAGAAAAGTATAAAAAACTACTTTACAATCTGCATGCCGACGCCTTATCTTTTTTTTTTCGCTGCGTTCGTTGGACGGGCCAGGTTTCGCGAGTGGTCTGTATGCCAAGTATTTATTGATCGGTTCCCTAAGTTAAACTTTCTTCACTGGAACCGACACATAAAAAACGCATTTGCGTGGCGAATTTCGCCAGTAATCGGCAAAGAACAAGGCAAGATAAACAGATGAATAAAAGAAGAACTAAATCGAAAGGAGAAAAATACCCTTTACGAGCAAAAGTGTCACTCGGCTAAAAGAATAGATGGAAATGTAGAAGAAAACAAGGGTGCAGGCCAAAAAAATATAAAAGAAAAGATCCAAATGGAGATTTTTTGAAGCGTGGAGTCGAACTCGGGACAATCATTTTTCAAAAGCATGTTGACAAAACAATTGTGTCGAAAACATTCGTCTCTTGCAATGCCTGGGACAAAGAGTGTGAAAAAAAAATTGTTTGTCGCGGAAATTGTTTTTCAATTCACGGCTTTGGGAACGTAGAATACAATTTCTTATAATACATCTAGATCTTAGAAGTAGAAAAAGAATGATTCAAACCGAGAAAGACAGAACTTTTCTATGTTATAAATGTATAACAAATACGTTATTTTCTTCAATTTTCAGAAAATAATTAAATTTAATTAGAGAAAGTGTCTTTAACTATAGATAAAATGAAATCCCTTCACAAATTATTTGCAGTTACTATTTTGATTAAATTTGTATGTTACATTTGACAACATTTATAACATTTGAGAAATGTCAAATAATAGTTTGTCTGGCAATACGAATGTCATCTAGAACCATAATTTTTTCCATAGGATTATTGTTAATGTACATCTTTTTACGTTACAAATATATAATAATTCCTGATTTTTCTGGCAATTTTCAGAAAATAATTATTACTTAATTAGAACAAGTATTTTTAATTGTACATAAAAGGAAATTTCCTCGCAAATTACTTGCAGTTTTCATTTTGATTAAATTTGTATGTTGCCTTTGGCAACATGTATGACATTCAAGAAATGACAAATAATCGTTTATCTGGCAATACGAATGTCATTTAGAATCATTTTAGATTTTTCCTTAAAATTATTGGTAAAATTGAAAACTTATATCTGTCAAGGTTTTTGTTGTCTGGGGTTTTTTACTGGGATTAAAATTAGTACAGTTGTTGCAAGGCGAGTTATTCCTTGTAATTTATGCTTGATTTATGAAAACTAGTTGAATGAATCATGAATCAATTTGAAATGAATTGTGCATTTTCACTTTCGATATGATCCATCCAAATTTTCTCGGACAAGTGTCTGAAGAATGCAAAGTATTGAATTCCCAGTCTGCTTTTATTTATCGAAGCTTTGAAGTTATTTTCTTGACCTAATACCTTCGATTCATTTTGTAGCGACAGTAATTATTTTGGGACATAAAGAGCAGTAGTCAGATGATAAAGGTTGGCAATTAAATATCCAAACATCCATTATTTTTTAAGAATAGCACAATTATTTTCTTAAGAAAAATAAATACTATTTAACAAATACGCGAAAATTCTTGGAAGTTTTAAAGAAATAATAGATTTCTGTTCAACACATTTGTTTTCTTTCTTCAAGAACAATATATATATCAATTTATTTTATTCAAAACATTTTGTAAATGTCCATCTAAAATGAAAATTAATAATTCTAATAAAAAAATTATTAAAAATCTAAAAATATTAAAATTTAGTTTTCATTTGAAATTTGAAATTTCTTGAAACTTTTCATTAACGTTAATGAAAAGGTACCTTAATAAATGAATGCGTGAATTTGATTATTTTATTTCAAAATACTGTGCTTTTTTTTTAAATTCTTGAATAGGTTCTGAAAAAGTTAGAGCTATTATAAGAAAAATTTTATAGAGAAGAATCTAGAAACTTTTTTTCGAAAGCAATTAATTTAAAAATATTTCAATTTTTTAAAAAAAATTTTTTTTAATACCATTAAACAATTTTAGCCAGTTATCGCTAAGATGGATATAACAATATTAAAATAAAATGACAAAATATTATCTTTTGAAAATAGAAAATAAAAATAGTAGTAGCAATTCTTCAGCTAATGTCTCAAAAGAATATATAATTAAATAAGGAAACACTCAGTGCTATAAAATAAGAAAACAAACAGTAAAATTCAAAAAGCTTCAATTTAAATAGTACGTTTTAAAAAATTAATTTGCTAAAAATCCTTACTTTAAATGGACAAATTTCATTCAAAATTTTATGAATTTGATAAATATATCTTTGATATATATAATAAAAAGAGTTGCGATATTTTATTTTAATAACATATAATACAGTTTCAAAAACTGTCATAACGAACTAGCAGTTAATTTTTAATAATTTCACCTAAAATGTCCAGCGTTTTCCAATGAATTATAATTTTTTTTAAAAGAGTAAATCTAAATTGCAATAAATTTAAAACAAAATCGTTAAGATACGTTTAAGTATCTCAGATATCCTAAATTGTTTTCACGTGGATTGAATCAATAAGAAATATCCCGACTAAAATGAGCCATAATTCAAAACTTAAATAACATTGGTCAAGTAGCAGTTGTATCCCCAAATTTGTCACACATACTCTTTAATAAAGTTGTTATGCGCACTTTCTGAGAGAATTTAACATTTTTTACTGAATCTTGGCGAGTTATTCTTGGCAAGTTATTTGGTGATTAATCCTTGCGTTTCTGAATAATCGCTTTTATATATTTCTGAAAGTACAAATCGACATACAGTCAACCCTTAGTTGGGTTGGCTCAAAATTTGATAGATATATATACTCTAGATGTTAAATATGTCTACCGAATTTTATCTATCTAGCTGTTTTTGTTTTGTAATTATTGTGCTAACTTGTGTTCGAACAGACAGACAGACAAACTTCCACTGAACAGATTTTACTCAAAATTTCACAAAAGTCTGCAAATTTGTTGTAAAGATCACATATTAAATATCAACTATCTAGCTCAAAGGGATTTTAAATTATCTTTGTCACAGATAGACAGACATTTTCCAAAAATATGTTTTCGGAACGTAGGAAAGTTTGAAATGTAAAGATTCGTGAAAATTTCGAGTTCGAATTTTTTATGCCTCTTCTATACCAAGTATATGAAAAAGTAAAAAAAAAAAAAAAAAGTTTCTTTTTATTAGAAAAGTCTTTAAAATGATGATTATTTATTTTAATTTTCTACTGGAAATTATAACATTCATTCATTTTTAAGATAATTATAGAATATTTACATTTCCAAATTAGAACTCTGTTTCGAAAATATGCTTTATATGTTTTGGAACAAACAAAAAAAAAATTCTGGTAAAAATTCATTTTTTTATTCATATTTCTGAAGGGAACCGGGCATCTAGTACCCGTATATTCTGGGATATTTTTGTTATTTTAAGCACTTGATGCACTCTCTGAAATAAAATAAAATTTCGTGACCTATTTTGCCCAGAACCCTTTTGCGACCTTTACATAGAGCCCGTATTTTGACTACACGAGAAACGAAACACAATTGCTCTATTTTTATCTTTGGTATATGTTTGCTATCTTATTTATTTAAATACCGTTCTTTGCCATTAGAATGGTGTATTTGTTTACGATAAATTTATTCAATGATGAATTAAAAAAACTTAAAAGATGCAACCTTATTACAAAAAAATACATTTTTATTTTTTGCCTGGAAAATATGTATAAAAAAACGGAGTCTCATGCTATTTTAAGAGTCGATTTATAATTCAACAATATTAGAATTTTTGTTTAATATTTTGACATTGAAACCAAGAATTCTACCTAGTAAATTGCTTTAGAATACATTAAAAACGTCAGAATAAAAATGAATGTGATGTAAAATTGTCTTTCCAAAAAAATTATTTTAGAAAAATGATTGAAATACTGATATAAATTATCTTCAAACACTTTTTATAAATAAACATTGAAATGATTTTAAAATATAGTAAATTATCAAAAAATAATGATTGTTTACGAATTCATACCATTACTTATGGCGCTGTATAGTCAGATATGACTCTTGCGCCAATAAACATTAAAATCGAATCCAAATCCATACCATTACTTAGAACACTTTGACGACAAAATGTATCTAATAGAGATATTTGAGATTTGAAACATAGTCTGGAATTTGGAAATATACTTTGATATGATAGAACCAGCAGGATTGGTCTCCCCGAAACTTTCCTGCATTCTCTCTAATAAAGGTGCTATCTCCTTTCTCCACTCCTGCTTATAATTATGCACCTAGGTTGAGACAGTGAATTTCTTGCGTGACTTTTGTGAATAATAGTTAAAAAATATGGTTCTTTGGCGGGAATGTAGCAATTTTACTGAATCTAATGTGTGATCTTTGAGAATTTTTTATAATTATTCTTTGGCAGAAGAATGCTACAGATTGTATTTTCGATTTTATTTCTGTACTGCAAAGAAAAAATTCTCATTCGGAAAATAAAAATATGGGTACTCATGACGTTCTTGGCCTTGTCCAAGATCTACAATTTCGTGGGCAGATAAATGTTAACATAACCTCTATTATAGAGTATGCAAGAAAGCTTTGTGGAGATCATTTACGCAAGCTTAGAAGTATAACCAGTTCTGGTTTCTACCTAAAAAGACATTGATTGGTTTCAATTATGAGTTAGTTTTAGTACGGTCGCTTACCAGCCACTGTCTTGAACGGCGATCAATTTCAGAATGCAAAAGCTACATAAAATCTTAATTTAACCGAAAACAACACGATCATTATGTATTCAAAGAAATTATAAAGATATCATTTACTTAGCTATCTGCACTTTGGTTCTATGATTCTTTGCATTCTAAAGAAATTTCGATATTCAATAAGAATCGACTCTGTAAAAATGCATTGATGAGGATAGTAATGTACTAGTAGCTTTAATATCGCTTATAATTGCTGTAATTCTTTTCTAAAGCAAACATATAAGCCAAAAAGTTTTATTTTCACATTAACCACCAATACAATAGATATGATCTGATTGAAAGGAATATGTAAAAAAATATGTAAAGAAAAAAAAAAGAAAGTTACAAATAATTCACTAATAATTTAAATATATTAAGAATAGGATTAACCTTATAATTGACCTTGACATTTGGCCCTCTCACGAGTTTTCTTTGGAAACTAGATATTTATTTAAAAATAATGTAATTTTTAGCACAGAAGAATTATCATTTCTTTTTTAATTTTTTTTTATCTTCTCATAAGGTATATTAATCATACATATAAGATACATGGTTATGATTGATATCATACCTCATAGTTTATATTATAAAAGGTATATTAATCGTCAAAAAAATTGGAATTCGAGATTTTGGACAAATCTCCACGTTTCATACTTCTCTGAATTCGAAAGACACATTTTTGGAAAATGTCCGTCTATCTGTAATAAAGACGACACAATACCGCTTTCATCGAGATATGATGGAATTAGGTTACGGTTGATTAATTGTTATAAATTAATTGATTTCTACCGAATTTCAAGCAAAATCCGTCTAGAGAAAGTCTCTCTGTCCAGCTGTTCGTATATAAGTTCATACAATAATTACAAAAGGAAGAGAGCTTTATAGATAAAATTCGGTTCAGAGATTTAAAAACTATAGTGTAGACGTCTGATACAGTTTGAGCAAAATCCAACAAGAAGTTGTCTGTCTATCGGTCTGTACTTACAGAAACATTTAATGCGATAACTCAAAAGCGCAATGACTTAAAAATATGAAATCTGATATTGGATATTGTGATTACAAGCGAAGTTTTGTGTCAAATTTTTGTTTCAATCGCTTGAAAAAAATGCGTCTAAAACATAAATTTGTTTTTCGGATACTATTCACCGCATGTCAGGGATTAATCGCCAAATAACTCGCCAAAGATGACACGATACATTCAATGAAAATGCTGTATTCACGCCAAAGATTAATATTCCATAGCTACTGTACGCTAATGCCATGTAAGGTGTTCTCTGTGGTAACACTTTTATTAGGTAATATGCGAGAAAGTTTTGACTATACCACTTCCGCTGGATAAATTTATTTATATTTCTGTATTTCATATATTCCAGATTAACCTTAAACATACTTTTAGAATTCTAAAACAGGGTTTCTTAAGATTTCTTGATTGTTACTAAAAAATCCTCTTTAATAAAGAAATAAAAAGACAATATTAAAATTCACAAACAAGTATCCTACCATTAGCGAGGTCTTTTAGCTAAATTCATTTTCATTACAATCCGCTTTTATTTTTTATTTATTTTATATATATATATATTTATTTATTTATTTTTTTGGACTCTGTAGAAGAACTCGAAAATAACCGGAGGTAAGCAATCTTCATTTCGAAAAATTCCTTCCTCCTCCAATTCTCATCGATTCGTTTTTCTACTTAGAAGAAAATAACTTCCATATTTAATTTTAAATTGCTCTTAAACTAAAATTGGAAGAAAATACTTTTTTAATTAAACCAAAGAAATATATCTTTAAATGTTGTACATCATTGTTTAGAATAGAACAATTTACATTCGGTTGCAAAATTTAATTAAAAATTTTCAATTATGGCCTTGAGACTAAATTGCATTTCGTATCAAATTTTATTGCGTGATCCAATTAAAAAGTTTTTCGGTGCACGAAACCTTTTGTCTAATTCTTCGCAATTTAGAACAGAGTGAAAAAAATGCATTTGATTTTAGTACTTTTAAATTAAATGAATTATTAAAGAATCTGAACATGCACATTTAGGAATGCAATATAAAAAGATGGTTGTTTATTTAACTTAACCTAATAATGAGTCAGGCTGCTTTTTTAAAAAATTTAATGAATGAAAATTAAATTATTTCTTGTTAATTAAAAATGTGTAAACTACACTATAGAATTAAAAGAAAGCCTTGAACCTTTTAGATTATCTTTATCATTTTAGATGCATAAAATATATTTCAAAAATTTTGTCTCTGCATATTTAGTTTTACTTTATTTTAACTAATTTAATAATACCTTAGTATATAACTAGCCGTCTTTGGTGACCAACAGATATAGGATCCTTATATTTATCAATTAAATATTTTATATTGATTGGGCTTCATGGGTTTTTTTTCAGAAAAATATGTTTATGCTTCAAATTTTTATAGTCATAAAACTCACACATTTTAAAAGCCTTTTGTCATACTATTCATGATGTAATGCGTTTCAACCAATTTTTGTCATCCCCTCTAAAATCTGGATTTTTAATTTGAAACGGAAGTGATTAAATTGGATTTAATACTAAACATTTTTGCTGAAATCAACATTTTTTTAATATAGGTATAGAAAACAGAATCGTTCAGCATCTATGTGTACTACCAAATACTTTTTTTTATAATTTATACAATGCCTCAAAGGATCATTCTATATAGCTTTCTTTGATTTAATCATAAAATTCAGTTCTCTGCTTTAATTTTACATGGCATTTAATTTACATGGCATAAATAATAATATTTTAATTTGTTTCAGTCAATAAGTGTTTTTCTGAAAAGATTAGATTTTGTCCTATGAATCACATTCAATCTGCCCTATCTACTGAATCATATTCAGTAAAATATTCTTGACAACTTTTAACAAAAACAAGTCTCAATCTTCTGCAATCAAATCTAAACGATATTTGAAGCTTTGAACATCATTATTTTAGAAAAACTAAAAATTTCTTTATTTTAAGCGAATCAGCTTTGGAAATACTACGGACACTGATTGACGAATTTTCTTTTAGACAGTCCATATTTTGATATAAAATTGCATCTTTTTTTATAAAATAGTGATATTCAGATTTTCATAATCCCTAAGTTTTTGTCGTAAAAGAGAAGAATTTTTTCATTAGTGTATCAAAAATATTTTATTCAATAAGGACCAAAGTGTCATAGGACCGAAAATCTATAGAAAAAATTTAAATTTTGTAAACTATCAAAACATGTATAGACTCAAAGTACTTAAAATCTAATTATTTATTTGATCTTTATTTTCTTGTATACAAAGAAGAAATGTAGATAAAGTGTTTTAATCGTCAAAAAATTCAAACTTGAGATTTTTGTAAATCTCTACGTTTTAAACTTCCCTGAGTTCGGAAAACAGGTTTTTGGAAAACATCAACATTAGCTTCCATCAACAACGTGAAAGCAGCCATTTAAAGAGATTCCAAATACTAATTAACAAATAGAATCCTAATACTGAATGGCACACTTAGCCCCTTTTGTAATTTTATAATGAAAGCTCATTTATTATCAGTACAATTATTTTGAATTACTCTAGTTTGCAGCTCAAGATTATTTTCCTTCAATGCCATGAAAGTTTTTACTTAAAGAGAATTTGCTCAAACACTGACTGACGTGCTTTGCGCTGTTTAAATTTGCATGATAAAAACACATTTGCAATTGTTTTAAATTACTCTCACTTCTAAGGTCCATCTATAAAATGAGAGTATCCTTTGAAAGAGAATGAATCCTAACATAAAGTGACATGCTTAAAGCTGTCTGTATTTTGTAATATAAACAGTTGCACACTTAGAATCGATGCAACTGTTTTGCATCACCCTGTGTTTCCTTGTGAAGACCAGATTTCATCAATGATATGATAGCATCCTTTGTAGATAATGAATCCTAACATTGATTGGCATTGCGTAGAACTGCTTGCATTTTCATAAAACAAACCCACTTTTGATCGGTGCACCTGTTTTTGCATTACATCGTATGTTTTGATGAAGACCAGCATTTATTAACAACATAAGAACTTCCTTTTAAAGAGAATGATTACTAACACTGATTGGCATGTTTGACACCGCTGTAGATTCCTGAAATAGTCCTCTGTAGTCAGTTCATTTATTTTGAATTAACCTTATTTACAGTTAAACACTAGCTTCCCTCAATGACTTAAGAGCCTCCTTAGAAGACAATGATTCCTAACATTGATTGCCATTCACACAGCTGCTTGCATTTTCAGAATACAAGCCTACCTTTTAATAGAGAGAAGTGTTTAACATTATCCTGTGTATTTTCCTGAAGACTAACTTTCATTAACGACATGAGAACATCCTTTGAATAGAATGAATCCCTGTCACTGGTTGCCATGCACAAAGCTGCTTGCATTTTCATAATACAAGCCTATTTGTAATTGGGCAACCGTTTTGCGTTTCTCTGTGTTTACTGCTGAAGACTAGTTTACATGAATGGTATGAGAGCATCCTTTGAATAGAATGAATCCCTGTCATTGGTTGCCATGCACAAAGCTGCTTGCATTTTCATAATTCAAGCCTATTTGTAATTGGGCAACCGTTTTGCGTTTCTCTGTGTTTACTGCTGAAGACTAGTTTACATGAATGGTATGAGAGCATCCTTTGAAGAAAATTAATACTTCATACTTAGACTTGCCTGCAGTTTCATAGTACAAGTACAAGACCACTTACAACCGGTACAAATGTTTTGCATTTTCCTGTATATTTTGTTGGTACTAGCTTCCATTAGCGAGATCCTTAGAGAATATCCTTTTAAAAAGAATGAGTCTTAACACTGACTGGCATGTTTAAAACCGCTTGCAATTTCCTAAATTAATTATTTGTAGTCAGTGCATTTTCTTTAATTAACTTTATTTACTGTTAAACACTAGCTTCACTCAATGACGTAAGAGCATCTTTAGACGACAATATCCAATTGGCATGCTTAGTGCCGCTTGTAATTTCATGAAACAAACCCTTTCTAATCGGTGCTATTGTTTTGAACTACCCTGTATTTACAGCTCAAGACTAGCTTCCATCAATGACCTGAAAGTATCAATTGAAAGAGAATACTAGAAGCCTAAATACGGATATGGTCAGTGTTAACCTCAGTTTCATTAGCAGATTTTATCAGCATCGTCTAAGCAGTAACATCGAACATTCGAAAATATCCGATGACCAACAAAATTCCGCAATTATATAAATTACTCTTTGAAACTTAGATACAAACCATTATGGTTTATGAATAGTTTTCAAATGTGTGTATACATTAAGGAGACACCTCGTTATATTAATTACGTTAAATAACCTCACATTCATTTCCGATAAACACATTAGTTCGTTAAAGCTTAATATAATGAAAGGAAGCTATTTTTATAAGAATCCCTCAAACCTCTTATTCAACTCATTCCAAACTTTCATTTCCATTCAAACAAAGTAGTTTACAAAAGTCTGACGTAAAATAGGGAATAAGATGACATTTTCATTAGATTCACTCAAGTGTAATATCTTCTGGGTCATATCCCAAGCTTTCATGCATTCATTTAATGTGGAAACGACATTATTCTCAAGGGATACAGATTCTCTAACTCCGAATGGCGTTAAAGAATTGTCCGCATGCGTAAGATTATTTAATTTTCCTGCTCGTATATTCACGCAGACTATAATGTTTATATAATTTATTTTTACATAATTATATTTATATGGCATATAATGTGTAAATTGAAGCAGGAAGGGTCAAAATTTCCTTTTCGAAGCTTAGATTCATCAATTATACCAAACATAAAAGAAATACGCATCAGTTCATTTAATAACAGTAGTGAACGTATGAACATTCGCTTATATATCCATAATGGAAAATACGGCTAGACCGATTTTAATGAAATTTTTTATTTGTATTTGGTAGGTATGAAAATAGGTCATAAAGTATATTTCATAACGCCAGGTAATTAGGGTGTCCCTATCCCGCCATTCCACGTTCAATGTACGCTGATGAGATCAACGCTTGCTTGAAATCATCGCCACTGTGGCGTAATGTTGAAAAAGTCCAGCTAAAAATAAACATGCTCCTCTAATTGCTATAAGATCCATCTGCTGACACATTCTCGGACCAATTGTTAGATATCGGCGATGGAAAAGTTGCTGTCTATAAAAATGCTGGATGCATAAAATTGCCCACTAATTTCTGCACTATCGTTGATTCGCAAAATGTTCTCATTGACCGCATATTTCCCGATGTACGCAACCAATACGTAAATCATGCGTGGCTGGCCAAAAGAGCCATTTTGGCAGCAAAAAATGTGAACGTCGAGGATTTAAACTTCAAGACATACCAGTCGTTGCCAGCTGACTTGGCATCATACAGTTTGCGATGCTAACGAAGCTGCAAATTATCCAACAGAGTTTTTGAACTCACTGGATTTGCCAAGCATGTCACTACACTTTCTACGACTGAAAGTTGGATCTCCGGTTATTTTACTTCGGAATTTGAAACCATCAAGGCTGTGTAATGGCACACAATTGGTCATTAAAAAATTGATTAAAAACGTTATCGAAGTCAGCATTTTGAATGGCAAATTACGAGTCGAATATCTTTTGATGCCACGAATTCCAATAATTTAATTTCCTATTAGATTGGCATTCGCAATGACAATCAATAAGTCGCAAGGCCAAACGATGTCTGTTTGCGGCTTAGATTTGGGCACACCATGTTTTTCACACGGACAATTGTACGTGCCATGTTCTCGCATGGGCAAACCATCGAGCTTATTTGTTTCGGCTAAAGATGGACTGACAAAAAGTATCGTACACACAATTGCACTTCGAAATGAATATTGATTTTCTTTATTTCATTTTTATACTTTAGGATAAAAAATATATTACTTTTTTCAATTTACGTTTAACTTTTAAGAGATCAAACAATGTATATGTTCGTTACGTGAATAAAATACATTGTGTTGAGAAAATGAATGGTTGGTGTTTTATTGCTTTTATCGGCGATCATCGTCTGCAGCGCTCCATTCCTCTTTCTGACATAGATCCTATCCCTACACACTTGCAATACATTCTTTATTTCTCTAATTAACAACAAAATATTCACTAGAAATAATTTATATGGCCGGGTCAGCTAGTATAATTTATATTATTTTGCTAAAAATAGGATAAAAATTAAATTTAATGCACGTTTTCTCTTATAAGAAACGTGCTAATCTTACAAATACTCGCCAAAATTCCACTTTTTTAAATGGCCACTAGATATGGTAACAAACGGATTTTAGGATTACAATAAAATATTGTCAGTATTACATTTGGCAATAAATAGACACAAAATATTTCCACTTTGGTGATCATACGTTAATCTTTAGTCTATCCGAAAATGATTTCATATAGAAACGTTTTCAGAAACAACTTGGCCTTAGAAGAACTAAATGTGGCTGTGTCATTAATCCCCATTTTCTGGCTACTTAAATTCGTATAAATTTTATATTGTGAATTTATTCTATAAAACGTTTTCATTAAACGATGCTTCTTCAAAATAACATCATGCGCTAATTATTTCTAATGAATTATGTTTTTGACTCATCGGATTTTATGTGGCATTTAAATTAGTCGGATTTTGAATAATCACTTCAAATAGAGATTAGAAATTATCTACGAGATTTTATAAACTGTAATCCGTTTATAATATTAAAAACAAAACTGAATGCCATTAATGAACTTTTTGATATCATAACGTCTATATATTAATATGGCAATGTCCAAGTTGCGCGATGTGAAATACAAAAACTGATTAAAATGCTCTGAAGGCAGGGAGCTAAAAATATTTCCCAGTTATAACTTTATGGATAATAAGAGCATGGTTTATAAAAAGCTTTTTTTTAATTTTATTCAAATTTTTAATTCATTAAAAATGAACAAAAATATTGAAGTGTTTTTTCAGTAACTTATGAAAACTTTTATTGTACAATAGCCATTTTATCACATTTAAAATTTCAAAAATTTAGCTTTTCTGTAGCATTGATTTTATTCATGTGCAATTTTTTCTTTAATTTTAATATGTTTTTCTCTCGTTCTTTTTTATGTAACGGCTGTTCAAATAATCTATGTACTTTAATGATTATCTAGTTTACTTTCACAATATCACATTTGATTCAAAAGATAGTAAATTAATATTTCACACATATTTAACTTTCAAGACTTGCTTGAGTACTTCTATTTCAAATTTAATTAAAATATCTCACATTTTGTATTACTTTGAAATAGTAACTTTATGAATTCATGGACTTCATTTATAGAAATGATGGAGAAATAATATTGTCACATACTTGATGAGGGATCGGTAGCCTAACAGTTAGAGCACGGCGTTTCCCTACGCAAGGACCCGAGTTCAAACCTAAGCACGATTGTTTATATTTATTTCCTTTATTCAATTTGCATGCAAATAATTATTTATGAATATTTAATGTATGTAAATTTTATATATGTAAATATTATGCCTGGTTGTTCTAGAATATTCTTCCAGGTGTATAAAAAGACTACAGCTAAATAAGTCTTCGGTTGTCGCGCTGCCCATGTAAAGTATTACGGCAAAAATAAATCCGTTTAGAAATTGCATCTTATTACAAAATTCATTTCTACGTGACAAGATCATAAAAATAGAGAATATAAAATAAATCACTTTCATAACTTGATGAAAGAAGTTCTAGATATCGTATTCTGATATGATTTTTCGAACTAGAGATTTGAGTTTTCTTTTTCTTTCGAAACTGTTCAATTCAACCCAGAATACTATTATCTGTATCTATAGCAACATAATATTTTGGTGTTTTCCTAAATTATTGCAATCAATAATTTTAGACATTATTATAAAACTTATTCAAGTGATTTATCATGTAGTTCTTGAAAGGTCAATTTGTGTAAAATAACTACTACATTTGTGATAAACGTTTTGAAAAATATTATATGGTTTTTATATTTTTAAATTTTTGCAT
>JAPMOR010124660.1:63993-87194 GCA_026543865.1 Argiope aurantia | reverse complement strand
GTATAAAAAAAGCATTTATATAATAATAGTATACAAGCTTTTTGCGGATAATTTAAGAAAGATATTACCAAGTTTCTCTTATAGAAAAAAACTGTATTTCTGTTCAGTCTTTAATGTGCACTTTTTTAATTTTATGTATGAAACCTTAAAATTGGAGTAAAATATTCTTAAATAGACAGATTGTTTATTTTGTTATTCAGGAATTGCTGAACTTATTGAGAAATTATTATATTAAATTTGAAAGAAAAATATGCATTAGATTTAAACTTATGAAGTCTTCATTTGAAAATTTCACAAAATTTAGTATTGAGCTAAATATTATTTAAAAATGTGAAATAAAAGTAAAATGTATGTTAAGAAAATATAAATATCAACGTCACTTCCTAGAAACTGAGTGTAGAAACAAAACTCAACGTTTTTATTTTTTTTTAAGTTCTTAAAAAATTAAGAATATTGAATTAAAAAATTTTAATATTTTCGCTTTAAAGCCTTAATTAACACATTGTCAGTTATATCAGTATACGGAATGCCGTCACATTAAATATCGTTTGTTATATTAAGAAACAAATTACCCACTACGACCACCTGGATCACCTCAAATTCTTTGATAATATTTGATTTCAATTGAAACTTTTAGGCGTGATCTAACATTCATATTGCCTTTAATAATGTATTTTTAAACATGAAACTGGAAAAGAGTCGGGTTAAACATCAAAACCGCTTGAAAATTATAATTGTTTGCAATATGTAATATTTGATCGGGAATTATTTTGTATGGTATCTTATAATTTTATTAATCTAGGTAATATTATCTAATCTGCAAATTAACTATATATCGTAAGGAATAGATCAAATTTCTGTATTTTAATAAGTAGACCTATTTAATATGCTAATACCTAGATAATATACATATTACTCCATTTGTGCCATTTAGCATATGCACAACGTTCAAAATATAATAATCTTTTTCAAAGATAGCTTTTGAGCGATGATATCTATAGTCGCAAGAGAGATTAACTAGATAAGAAAAAATTTCAATGTGCCATTCTTAAATCCTTTTGCAAAGTTTCCAAGAGGTAAAAATTGCGAGTCTATCTTAAAAGCTAAGTTTTCTATTACCATTCAAATACACAAGATCCACTACCGATGATAAGTCATATGATATTCTGGAACTTTCTTATTGGCTATTGTTCCGTAATCAGAACAATATTTGGGACCGCTTTGCTTATGACTATTGTTATAGGCTTTCAAAATTTAACAGAATAGTTTTGAAAGACTGATAACTACTTACAATTTTCGTTTCCTTCAATGATTTTTAATATAGCTTTAAAAGATCCGCATTAAAAGTACTATACCTCCTTCAGTAAACATGTTTATTTTTATACACTCTCTACAAAAAAAATCGTTAATTTAAGTTTTTTTCAAGAAAATAAAGCATGGTCCATTTTTAAACATTAAAATTCTGTTATATTTATATTCTTACCTCCTGAAAAAAAATAATTTAAGCGTGCAGAGTTTATTCTACTCAACAAAATATGTCAGCATATGATTCTTCATTTCTTATGTTTATATGCGTGACAAACTTGTGTATTCACTCTGTTCAAAATGTCCTTTTGGTGCAAACTCAAGAATAAAAATACTTTAGTATAGTATTATTCTTAATAATATCCTTCTAGATCAAAACAGAAGAAATATCACGTTGCTGTCTATGTCGTTTGCATTGGAAATATACAATGTTTTTGGGCGAAACAAAATAATCGTTTTCACATAAAAGGAAATTTTACTTTGTCATATCAATAAAGATATGTTTCAAAAGCCTTGTTTCAACTAAGTGTCAAAAACATTTAAATAAATTCAAGTTAATGATAGTTTTATTTTGAAAAACTGTTTAGATCGTCTGATTTCTAGATCCATATTTTTGTTTAAGAAATTATTTAATACTTTCAAATACATTCATAAAAGCTTTTTAAACATCTTTATTTATTTCTATGATAATAACAAATACAAATAACAAATACAATAATAAAGAAAAATTCTAAATTAATATTTGATATTTTTCATCAAGTTGATATTTCTTTTTATTTGATAATTTCTAGTATTCCAAGATGTTATTTCTCTTTCTCTAATGTATAAATTTCAGGTGTGTTTTTAATTACTTTTTTTGAAGATTTTAATTATCTTTCTTAGGTAATTCTAGTTTTTAATTAAAAAGACGCGAAGAGGAAAAAAATTCTTTAAGAATGTGACATTGAAATATTTTTTCGAACTAACTCAAGCAGAATCTTACGTAATTATTTTAATAAAAAAATTTTTATTCAAAATTATAAATATAGGCCATTTTATCACCCATTTATTTGGTATGAATAAAATATAATTGTAACTATGGTAAAACATAAATAAGTAATTTATTTCTATATCTATAAAAACGAGAGAGCATATTTGTGTTGCTGTTTTTCAGCTTCTAGTTAATATCTTAGAATGAATATTTATAGTTCTTTTTTTTTCAAAACCTGTTTGTTAATTACTAAGGATTCATTAAAATACCAAAATAATTGTCCTATTTGTCGTTTTTGTTTAAACAATTTATTTTGTCTACCTTTATTATACAAAAGTTTGGAGAAAACGCTAAAGCAAGAAATAATGCAATAGATATGAAATGTTACAAAATACACAACTGCATAGTTCTAGATATACCAAAAAAATAATAAAAAGATTTTGAAATTAAAAACCATTTAGCATTAGGTTCTTTTCTTAAATATATACATTTCGACTTTTCATTTTTAATTTTCTTGTTCTAACATGGAAACATTTTTCATTTCCTATATTTTTTGCATCAATATATCATACTTTTTTTTTTGTTGTTCTTATAACTTGAAATGTCCAAAGATGTTATTTTATTAGTAAAGTAATTTTACTTTTTGTTGCAAAATAAATTGTTCCCTTTATGTTCTATTTTTTGCTTGAATAATTTATTATAAATACCTTTATTATGTCAATATTCGAGAAAAAAGCTAAGGCAAGAAATAATGTAAAAGATATGAAATCCGACAAAATAAACAACTGTGTAATCGTATATAAGTCAAAAAATGAAAAAAAGATTTTGAAATTAAAAAGGCTTGTATTTAGATACTTTAGCTGCAGGGTCTTTTCTAAATATATGCATTGCATTTTTTCATTTTTAACTTGCTATTTTTCCATAGAAACTCTATTTCCTACATCTTTTGAAATCAATATGTCATGCATAACATTAGTTCCTTTTTATAATTCTGTATAACTTAAAATATCCAACGATGTTATTTTCAAGTTATAATTAAAAAAATATTATTTTTTGAAGAATTTCTGAATTGTTAGAAAAAATATTGACTTTACTCATAAAATACTTTTTATACCGTACTTGCTTTTTGATATTATAAAAGAAAGAAAAAAATTATTTGTTTCTTAAGATTTAAGATTTTTTTAAGCATTCCAACGATCGATTGACTATCGTCATAATATCTCAAAAAGAACTCTTTTTTAAATACAGCAGCGGTTGCCTAGCAACAATTAAGTTACGTCAAAGACAATATTAGCTTATATAAACATTTGATTTATAACTGCTAGATTTCCGGTAGTAATCCAATAGTTAGAAATGAAACATTTATATAAACTTGATATTTATGGTAGCTTTTTTCTTCGTAAAATAAAAATATATCGATCATTTCCTATTTTTCAATAAACGAACAGAACTGCTTTTCTCTCATTTATTTAAATATATGTTTCGTTTTATATTTAATCTTTGTTTCAAAGTGAAGAGAATTCAGTATGACATTTCAAGAATTCAATCTAATATTTCACAGAAATCTACAAATATAATGTCAAGAACACTTACCAAATTAAATTTATCTGGCTCGATGTGTTTTTGAGTTCTTTTGTTTGATTATAAACAGAAACTTTGACCAAAAAGAAATATCGTATGACAGATTTAGTCAAATCTAGAAAGAAATCTATCATTTTAATGTATGAATTGCTGAAGTTTACCTTTTTACTTATTTCTATTTTCAGTCATCGCATATCCAAATTCGTGTATATATAGATCGATAAATAATTGACACAGTAGCGTATTTTGATTCAGAGATGGCATTTTAGGGAAAAATTAAAATCTAAATCATATCTATCTAACTAGATGCACTTATTGGGCTCAAATCTTATAATTTTAAATGAGCAATTCTTGTAAGTATATACTTTTATTTTGTGTATCTCGGAAACAGCTCTAACGATTTGGATAAAATTTTATATCTAAATAAAGTTTTTCTAAAATCTAAATATAAATCTTTTATATCAAAATAAAGTTTTAGTTTTTAAATGTATCGATATAGGTGCCTTTCCTGAAAAAATGCGATTTTACACAAACAAATTTATAGCTATCTATTAGAATAAATATATTCATTTTCCGCTTCGAAGTGAGGGCATAGCATTATAGGGGTCAGAACAACATGAATGACAAATGTGTTGAGGGTTCTTGGTTCAAGTCACGCTTTTGGCTTTATTTATTTTTTTTACTTATGTATTTATATTTAATATTTTTGCTTTTTATGTTTATCTATAGAGATGTCGCTCTTGGAAAAAAACGGAATTTTACACAAAAAATAGCATTTTTCTTAACTAACTATTAATCTCGTGCTGACAGTGTCATATAGCGCCATCTCAGATTTCACCATGGTAATATTGAGTGTAAGTTCAAAAATATAAGTAATTATATTAGATAAACTGTAAAATGAGTACAGCAATTTAGAAGATTGTTTCGAATAACACGTTCAACTAAGTGCAGTCATGATTTTTTTATCTAAATGATCAGTTCATACGTTGGTAAAATAGAAAAATATTCATATGTAATCAGCATGTGATTTGTATCTAAATTTTTTTCTCCGAAAAAACATGATTTAAAGAAACTGTAGAGGGTAGCTCGGTGTACCAGATATTGTACATTATATACCTACACTTTAGATGATAAACTATATTGCAAAAATATTTATCAAAGTGATTGCTTTTTGAGATACAGCGTTTGCATTTATACAAAAGAGCAGACAGACGGTCAACCCTTTGATGAGTTTGTTTTAAAATTCGATACAAATTCACTCTTTAAATGTATAATCTGAATATCAAATTTCATCCAACCAGCTCTCTCTCTCTTGCAATTCTATTGCTCTCAAGCATCCAGACATCTAGATTTTCCTCTTATCTGTTTCTATCTAAAAAATTATTATAATAATAATATAAATCTATAGATTTGATTTAAGGAATTCGTGCCAAATTTAATTCATCTATATCGCTTCTTTTCTGTATATTATTGTGTTCACAGGTAAACAGATATCTCTGAAGCACTAGCCGTCTGTGGCGACCAGTTTGTTCGCCCGTATGGTGGACTTTTTATACAATTAATATGAAATAGATAAATCATAGCGATTGTCTGTTTGGCGATGGTTAAAGTTCACTTTAGCTCTTGATAAACTTTCAGTTTAGCTCCTATTTCTTGATTTATTTTACATCTTGTTTTCTTTGATTGAACTGAATGTCAACTTTTCCAAAATATTTATAATAATATTTTACAGATGAATTATAAACGAAACATTTAGCCAAACCCAATTAGAAAAAAAATAATTCTAAAGCAGTCTATTTCTGCTAAATGTCAGTACAGTGATTTGTATATATTTCATTATTGCCATTTCGTAGTAAGTAATACGAGCGATTTATGTGTCACGTACGTTAAAGTTTTATATTTAGATAGATAATAGAGCACAAAAAAATTTGTAAAAAAAATTTCTTATTAAAAACTCTAAGATCCTTTAAAACTTTTCTTTCACTCAGACCCTATAACATTATTAATTTTTAACCAATTTCTCATTTATTCATATAAAACGATTCATATTAAAAGATATATAATAGGGCCCTATGGATATTAATGCTACGTTTTATCCCTTAGTTCCTGTGAAGAAAGTGAGCATCCGAGGACGTGACAATGGAACCTATTCTGGATTAATTGGCCCTTTCACTGAAGGAGACACTTTGGTACTGATTTGTGAAGCCAGAGGAGGTAATACTACTTATTTATTTATGGTTCAGATTAAGAAACGTTTGACCTCCGTTGCTATTATTTTCTTTTACGTATATAATGTGATACTCCACATGTGAAATAATTTTTGGTTTCTTAATAATAGCAGAAAAACAACAACTTCTTTTAAATATAATTTATATATCTTTGTATATGTAATCCTTAAAATACAAATATGCAATATATACATAAATAAATATGATTCCAAAATATAAATAATTGAAAATAAGTAAATATCATCCAAATAAATATGATATATCTAAAACAATATTTAAAATATAAATATAAAAATATTGGCATTGTCACTAAGATGTAACTGAATCTCAAATGAACAGTTTCTGTTAGAAATTGGTAGGTGTATGTGTGTCCGTGCATGGGTGTGTGACACCGAATTCAATCGCACTTTATATGCTTATTATTTAATTTCCTTAATTCAATTTTATTAATATTTAGAAATTTAATAAATAATTAGAGATATGGGGATGATTTTCATACTAGGAATTTTAATAGTTAAGAATGGGGAGACTTCAAACTATTAATATTTACTTCTTTAAATTTGCTTTTTCTTGGTGACATTTACGCCCGTGTCATTTTTTTTCTTTCATTTTAATAAATTTTTCATAATTAATTTGTTGTAATAATTTTTTTTCAAACTTTGAAAATAAATAAAAAAAGAAAGAATTGTTACCAAACAATTGCAGAATTCTCAAAGAATACTGAAAAAAACAAGGAAAGTTTAAATGCAAACAATTCACAACTTATATCGGCATTATGATTAGATATAATGATTAGATATTGCGCCAAAAGTTTGTTAAAGCCCTTTTCATACTTCAATATTTATAAGTAAAATTTGTAGTATGTATATAATAAATCTGGAAAAATGTAGCGATCTCAAGTTCTGAAAAATCATTTGGCTTAGTTGATATTCTAATTTAAATTAAAAAAATATTCCAAATGACAAAAAATCTTGTTTATTATAAAGTTTTATACGAAGATAGCTTTTACATTAAAAATATTAGACATACCAATATTTTAACTTCTAATAACACCGGGTATATCAGATAGTTATTAAATAAAATAAATTAAGTTTTTTATAATATCTCTCATCTGTTCTAAAATTTGTGTATGTATCATTGAAAATTAATATATCTGAAAATACCAGCTTCTATTCAATTAATTTATGGAAAAATATAATAAGACTTTTAATAAATATAAAAAGGTTTTAGATTTCTCATTAGCTTTAGAAGATTTTTTTATTTTCAATATATTTTTTTAAAAAAATGGCATAATAATATTCTTTAAATCTGACTGGATGACTTAAAAAACATACTCATTTTTTACTGAAAATTATAAAATGCATTCATTATAGAAAAATACTTTTTTGTCATTGCATCATACAACTAAAGGCTTTTAGCATGCATTGAAAAGAGATTAAAAAGTTCAAAAGTTACCAATAAAAAAATCATAACGACTGTTCCGTTTTTTTTTCTTCAAAATTTTGCAAAATGCTTCTGAAATTACTGAAAAACGCCGATAAAGCTTTCATCTGTGTTAAAGAGCAGGAGGGTTTATTGTCTACGGTTCATTAAGTAAAGTAGCACATCAAATTGCGATGAAAACTCCATTTCAAACTTCACTTGAATTTATATTATTATTTTATCTCAAATTTTAAGAAGAGAAGAACAAAACGTTTTTTCTTCTTTTTCTCTTTCTTCAAAATGCTAATGGTAAAAGATATGCAAATTATTCATTTTATTCTGTAACATTGCTAATAATGAAGTGCCAAATAGAAAAAAGAGATTTTTAAGACTTTTTTCGAGTACAGATTGCTTTAATATTTAACTACAAAAATTAAAAAATAGCAAAAGAGAAGGGTGAAAGGAATAATATTTAATCATGGGATATTTTAAATTCAATAAACAATTAATTGTTAAATAAAACTGCATTGTACTAATTTCTAAAATAATTACACTTCTAAAATAATTCTTAAATCCGTGTATTATAAACAGCAATCATATTTAACAGAATCAAAAAAAATTATTTCTTAAAAAACTTAACAAAGAAGTAAGTACAATAAAAATATTACATTTATTTAGTTTTAAAGTTCCAAACATGCAGAAAGGGAAACAAAAGAACCTTAAGTCTTTAATGCATATGTAATGATGATTGGCTACTCATACTTACTATAGGCTCAAATAAATATGCCCTGTAAGAAGTCAAATAAATATGTCCTCCATAATTCTCATTCAGGACATATAGAAGACATATATAGAACCTCCTTAATGTCCTCTAAAAAGGCAACGTATCTCCATTTATTCTAGCGCTAAATCAACTTCCGTTTCCGGTCTACAGCGTTTTGATCAAATAAAAATGTCACATTTTACTATAATATTGAGTTCTCCATTTACAGATTTATCTAAATATTCTAAATCAAGGAGGCTTTGAAGCAACATACCACTACATGGATAAACGACTGTAGTATTGTAATGTTTTGTGGCCCCTAAAATTTGACAATGCTAGAGGGGTTTTTTTCCTATGTAAAATTGAAGTAAATATCAGTTTTCTATTAAAGTCCCTCAGGAAGGCGACGTATCTCCATTGGCTGCAACGTTGATTCAGACTTCGTCCCTCCTACTACGTACTTGTCTCAAATAATTTTAATCATAACAAAATATCACATCTCCCTATTGTTTATATATATCCTAGATAAAGAAGGCTTAACGTTATTGCCAATCTGCAATGTTGTCCAACAAAGTAGTATTAAAAACAGAAGTCAGATTTAGTTACTATAAACGCAGATAAGTTGCCTTTTTTTGTGGAATTTCTGGAAAAACTGACGTTTATTTTTCTGCAAAGCTTCTGGCATATATAAAATATGGTATGAGATTTTGTGTCAATTTTTTTTCAATTGGTTGAGAACAATGTGTATTAAACACAAATTTGATTTTTAGATATTATTAACGCATACCAATGATTAAGCGCCAAATAACTCGCCAAGGTAATACGATAGATTCAGTAAAAATGCTATATTCTCGCCAAAAGTTGATATTTCGTAACCATTGTATGCGAGAAAGTTTTGTGTAGACCACTTGCGCTGGTTTCTCTTTTAACGATGATATTTAATTAAATAAATGCTAAAACTATTAAGAAGTATCTAAAACTTTTTAATCGGGTCTTAAAATGTTAAAGCCAAATTAACAAAATATTTAATTGAAATATTTAGCAACCATTATTCCTATCGAACCAACGTCTATCCAAAGGCGGTTATTTAATTCAAATGCAAGCAACTGAGAAATAGAATTATCTCTTGTAAACTGTGCAACTGTGTGACGCATTTTATCTCATATCCTTCAGAAACAAAATGCATCCACTTTTATAAAACGATTCGGTTATTAGAATTAACTAATTTAATGCGGTATCTATCGACCAATTACGGAATAAGCTCAAGTTACACTGACGTGCTACGTCTATAATGGGGTTGTTAATTAGGTCTTACTATTAAATTAACCTAATCACGTTTGGGGATGGACAGTTTCCGTGGTAAATTTCAGGCAATTTCAATCAGGCTCGCGTTACTTGCATTACAGGCATGCCTAGCCGCATTTACTTGAGTAGAATATACTGGGAAGGATTTCCCTTCCAGGGCATCAGGGATAAAGTCATTGGTCATGAAATGTAATATATTCTGACCTCTGGCCTGTAATCAGGACTTCGATTGCTGTTTGCTTTTAATATTGCAATAGAGAGAGAAAGAGAAAATCTAGTTTTTACATAGATATTCAATTGTTTTATTCATTTAGAAAAATATTTTATATTTAAATTTAAAAATTGATGCAGTTTACTATGCGTTAATATTTAAATCGTAGTCTTTTCATTGATCTTTCATGCGCATAAATGTGGTCTAAATTTGTTTGAAACGTTAAATGTGTCTTTAAATTTCTAAAAATAAACTGGACATTTTATTGCAGATATATTGGTGATAATTACAAAGGATAATAATATTTCTCTTAAAGCCAACTGAGTGGTCTCTACCAAAATATTTGGGCATGTTCCTTAATAAAGTTAATATCATTCCCCCAACATAAAACTGTAGACCTTGAGAAAGGTAGTGAACACTGTGCGTGCTTCAAATCTTCCATTTCAAAATTCCACCCATGAGTGTTTTGTGCTTCTTATTATAATGAAATAAAAGCAAGCATGAGTTTTGGAAGCCATTTTACGACTGGTTGAAACTAAAATTTCGCACAAAACTGTAATTTAAGTAGCAAGAGCACATACCAAATTTCATTTAATTGAGTAGTTGGGTCTTTTACTTACGTTTACATGCATGCGAAAGTACAGATCGACAGACAATCAAACGCTTGATAGATTTGATTAAAAATCTGATACAAATATGTGCTGTAAGTGCTATATCTATATACACAATTTCGTTCAAATTATTATTTTTAATTTAAAATGTGGCATTTTTTCTTCAAAATTCGTCATAAAGAAGCTCAACGGAACATATAGCTCTTATATTCTCAATTGGTACTGGAAATTTGCAGAGAATTATTGAAACCTTTGCATTTTGTTGTTTTGCAATGTTTCAATAAACAAAATAAAATTCTTTGGCAATATTTTCATGGCACAAATTTTTCGTTGATGAAATTTGAGAGGAAATTCTGCAATTACGATATGAAATAGCTTGTGTTCATTTCGTATTTTCGTTCATATTTTTTTCGGAGATTCCGACCTGAAAATTTTGTGTAATCACTTCACTTGACATTCATACTCACAACTATTTAATCGAATCACATGACTTAGTCTATACAATAACCGTATGGGACATATAGATATACTTAATGTAAGCAAAGTATGTATGCTTTTTATTTCACTATGCAGTGTATGCTTTTGATTTTATATGCAGTGATTGTGTAGGGTAGTTTAGAAGCAGTATAGTTATAGTAGGACAAGTATCAATTCTATAAGGTGGAAATGTCGAAATTACAAATGTGTTCTAGGAGTATCTTCGTCCTGATAAATATTATTTTCAATGTATTCTTTCGATATATTGCAATGATTCTTTTTATCGTTCACTGAAATTCCGCATAAGTGTAAGGAAGTTTTATCCTATTATCTTATAGCAAATTTCTCATAATCTGAAGTTTAAATCTAGTTGTTTGTCTCTAATATAAAATTTGTGGCCTTTTTAGATTCAAATAGGTTAAATATAACAAGGATCCTTGGCCAGCTTACATCATTTCTCTAAGAAAAAAAATTCGAATTTCGCATTTGGCGGTATTCTAAATCAAAACCATTCGATTCGTAATCGTTCTGTACGATAGTGCAACACTCTTCTGAAAAAATATTTAGACCGTGAAGGATAAACATTAAGGAATGTAAACAGGTAAAGGCTACAGAACCGCCAACATTATAACCAAGTATTGTTTTCTTTAAAAATGCTTAATCTTCCAAACTTATTTCATATCTTAACAAACCAAAACTGCTTACCAGAAAGTCTTACTTATATAGGAAATATTATTTACATGCTAGTAGCATTTGGCAAACAGCTAATTCGACGATAGTATTGGTTGCCTTTCTTTTTAATTAAATCTCTTTTACATAAATTGATGCTCACTATTCCTCCAGAAAAATATTTTTAGGCATAGAATTGTGATATATATTAAAGCCATATTATATTAAAAGATTTAAGCCAGTAGCATTAACTGTGTTTATAAACCACTTTAATAGAAGCGAGTTCCATGACATCATAGTGTTCTTAAAAACGTAAATATTAATCTCTGTGTGTTGCCATTTGCGGTAATATAATTTCTCCTTATTCTCCATTTGAATTACGTAATAAGCATAATTTTTCTCCCTTATCTTTCAATGTTAGAAAAAATCAAGCAATTGACACTAAAGCTACCACGAGCCGGTCAAATGACCGGCTTCCAAAGGCAGTTCCAATGTATCGTTGAAATGCCGGTAGATTTAGTGTTAAATATTTGACAAAGCAACCGTATATATTTCCGTTGCTACAGTGTCTAAATTTCACCATTGTTAAAAATTATGCCAAAAATTTTAGAATTAACAAGATCGAAAGAAAACTTTCGCAACACCTAACACCTACATTAATATCATTAAAAAAATCATTTATTTATCCTTTTAAAATGTGATAAAAATAATTTTTTTATCACAGTAGTAGCATTTTATGAAGATTACCAATGCGCATGTTCACACACATTATCCTTTATTATTAGTGAGGATTTATTCATAATTTATATTATATTTATTCATAACTATATTTTCATAATTATATTTATTCATAATTATTCATAATTTCCGAGACCTAGTTAGAAGTTCCGAGAAGTTACTTGCCCATATATATTTTCTTTTTTATCATTTTTTAAGGATTTCTGAGATCTACTGTGATTTAACATATTTCCTTTTTTATCATTTTTTAAGGATTTCCGAGACCTACTGTGACTTACCCATACATATTTCCTTTTTTTATCAATTTTTAAGTATTTCCGAGACCTACTGTAACTTACCCATACATATTTCCTTTTTTATCATTTTTTAAGGATTTCCGAGACCTACTGTGACTTACCCATACATATTTCCTTTTTTATCATTTTTTAAGGATTTCCGAAACCTACTGTGACTTACCCATACATATTTCTTTTTTTATCATTTTTTAAGGATTTCCGAGACCTACTGTAAATTACCATACATATTTCCTTTTTTATCATTTTTTAAGGATTTCCGAGACCCACCGTAACATGGCACAGAGGAACGAGACTACTGCAAGGATCCGTCTCAGTGGACGACCATGGCGTTGTTAGAAATGAGTTGTATTTTAATCGACTGAGAAGAGAAGATCTACTAACTGTGCTTACGTGTAGAGCTTCTAATAACAACGTGTCCGCGCCTGTTTATGCTACAGTTTCGTTGGATTTGAATCGTAAGTATTAACTCCGTATTCCTACTGTATTGAATTAGAATTATAAGTTATTATTTTCAATATGAAACGGTGCGTTTCCAAAAACAAATAAACGATTGAAGTATTGATAAATAAAATTCAGCACTTTGTATCCATAGGTCAAATGATACACTATTATTTCGTTATAAGTGAAATAGACTATTTTATAAAGAGGAAAATAAGCACCATGAAAATAGGAAATCGCGTTGTACGTGACATGCATTATCGGACAAATTAAGGGAAGTTCAAACATATCCCTAACTTATAACTTCTCATATTGACATTTTCATGTTTATTGTCAACTTCATTATATGCATGATTAATGAAGATCAACCAATGAATATGTGAAAGAAGTTAAACCAGCTGGATAAGGGAAAACGAGCATTATTCATGAACAAAGTGCAGGTAATAAAACCGAGTTGAGTTGCAGACAAAAACAGCACATGTGGAAATCAGATGTAATCACATGTAAATAAGTTTCTAAGTAAATAAGAGGGAATCAGCAATGCTTAATATTACTAACTCGAACGAAATAAGCATTCCAAGGAGAAAATCAAATTATCCTCTGTACGCCTCCACTTATATAGTCTCATTGACGTCATATGGAATTCTACAGAAGAATCTAGAAATCTTGGGTCCTAATAGAATTGGGCTATAATTCTTTAATTTTCCAATATCCTTAATTTTGTCTAGTCTTAAAATAGGCAGTGAGATCATTTATTAAACTTTTATTGGAAATATCAGTAGATCTCTCTTCTTTATGATAAGACCAACTATGCAAGGAAACATTATTACATATTCATACCGATATTAATGTTACAATGGTTTAGGTCAGTTAAAAAAATAAAAGAAACTTTAGTTTTAAAACCGTAATTGTAGCGCAAACCAGTAGAATCAAAACCCTATTTTAAATATGAATGTAGATAATAACCTTGAATAATTTTAACATTGAAATTGTTTTGAATTATTATGCTTATTTTCACGAATTTACTACACTCCTTTTGAATTAGAAAAAAAATGTGAATAATAGTATTGTAGCTTTAAATGGTCAGACAGCAAATAGATTGCATCGGTTTATTTCTTTATAAAAAAGAAAAAAAGACAAAAACTATGAAAATGTTAAGTTAATCTTAATACAAAATTTTTTATTTGTTGTATGAAATCCTTCACAATTTTTTCCATTGCCATATACGAATTTCCTTTATAAGAAAGAATATTACATTAGATTATATATCAGAATAGCGTATGAAGGCGATATCATTAGTAATCCATATATGAATCGCATTCCAGAAAATGTGAAAAGTTTCAAAGTAGCGATGTTATTATATGTTTTTGTAGCCTTTCTGTGGAAATTCAATGCATGAATCAGATGGATATTATTTGCATAATTTTTCTTTCACAAATATCATTAAAAGTTACATAGTAACAAATATATATCTCTCATTAAAACTAACGAGTTGGCGACCGTAACTGTTTTGCAAACCCTATTCATTTCACTGTCTAATTTAAATATGAATGTAGACAATAGCCCCAAATAATTTTAACAATAAATTTCTTCCAAGTTTCAAAAATATCTTAATAATCTGTTCTAAAATAAAATAAATTAAGCAACAAATATTCGCAAATATTCGTTGTGGATGTGCTTTTTTTCTTTATAAAGAATAAAACATTTACTTAAATAATTATAATTTGCATATAATTTATATCATTATTTAAAATGCATGGTTTAATTAGTTGGGTTGTTATGATTCTTATTCCTAATTTTAAAAAGATTTCTATTGAGAAAAAAATATGCAGAACGAAAAAAAATAGTTATATCTGCAAATATTGGTAAGGAACTATTTTAAATCGTGAGAAAAGTAAATAAGGTTTCTTGCACAAGAAGTGGCTTAGTGTAGAAATCATGTATGGAAAGTTTACTTGGAATACTTATATAGGAATAATTATACTAATTTCTTGCACTATAATTTAGGAATAATTATGCTAATTTCTTGCAATAGTAATCTAGGAATAATTAAAATAATTTCTTGCAATAGTAATTTAGATATTATCACACAGATTTCTTGCAATACTAATTTAGGAATAATTATACTAATTTCTTGCAATACTAATTTATAAATAATTATACTAATTTCTTTTCTCTAGTTATTAACAGGAAAAAAACTTACTTAAAAATAAGAAATAGATAGAGTAATAAATTAAAAAATGGTTTAAAATTAAAAATGGCGTATAACTAGCTTTATGCTAAGTCAAAAACTTCGAATAATTGAATTTAATCATTTCTAAATTTACGAAAAAGAATCCTATATTTTACAGCCCATCATTTTATAAAAAAATAAGAATTGCTACCAGGTTTTTAGCATAATATGATTAAATATTCACTTCTCCGTTAAACCTTAAGTTTTTACATACAATTATTTTTAAATGATATAGAAGGAGAAAAAAACTCCCCATTTCTATGACGCAAATTAAATTTTCCATGCTTTGACATTCTCCTGGATGTTAAAGCCATTTTTATTGCTAATTTTCTTCTTAAATTCAATGCTGGTGGAATGATCTTTCTTTCATAAAAAAGGATGGTGAAATAAAAAAAAAATCGGTAGTAAATCCCCGAATTGCTTCAAACTTTTTTTTCCTATTTTGTTTCAGTAAAATAACTCACGTTTAGTATTAAATTATCCTAGCATGAAATTTCAATGGACTTCGTCGTGCGATTTTCTTCCAGTAGTATTAAACTAAAACTGTAAAACTAAAGTGGCAAAAGACGAGAGATTTTAGGATTCTATCTTAGCAAAAATGAAAAAGAAATATAAAAAGAAAAAAGCTTACAAGATAATGCGTAGCGGGAACTTTTTATTATCGTTTGCAATTTTTACCATTTCTTTTTTTCTCTCTCTCTCTCTCTCTCTCTCTCTCTTCCATCAAGTCTGCTTTTATCACAGTGGTATATAGTCACGTAGAAAAGAACATTCTGGTATTTTCTAGCACTGTATTGCAGTGCAGCAGTGGAAGGAAGCAATATCAAAAGCGTTCTTTAAGAAA
Source organism: Argiope aurantia (assembly GCA_026543865.1). NCBI lineage: Eukaryota > Metazoa > Arthropoda > Arachnida > Araneae > Araneidae > Argiope > Argiope aurantia. The sequence goes on along the minus strand of JAPMOR010124660.1, from coordinate 71,103 downwards.
ACAACAATAACTTGGGTGGAAAAAGATTTAAAAGTGGGTTAAAAAATTCCATCTAGAATAAAAAAAGAACTAAAAAAAGTGTGGCTTTTGTTCGAATAAAAGAAAATCCAGAAGCATAACGAAAAGTTTTTGCAGCTGATATCTACACGCCCTCTTTAACAAAAGAAAGATTAAAAATAACATATGCGTGGAATGTTTACTAAGAATGTTAATGAACTTCAAGATATTATCTGACGAAAAATTCGTTTAAATTTCTGTTAATGGATGCCATATTTTATGAGTTGGTTAGATGTCTTAAAATTGCTTTTTTGGAACTCTTAAATCATCCGTTTATTTTTAAATGTAAATAATCACCCCCGTAATTGCAGGTTTTAAAGATGCAACTTATAAATTTCGGTGGAATTTAAAGAATACTTTTTATTATGGAATAAAAAAATGTTTTTTTTTTCTATTTTCTTTTATAATAAATGCTCCTTGCAATTATGTAAAAGTAATTATTTATTTATTTTTACCAATTGTATGTTCTCCCTTCTTTAATTAAAAATTCAATGCTTTCAGTTAAAATGTTCTTTTCATAAAATAGGTATTTTATACTTACAAAATATATTTATGTTGGGAAATTCTAATTGAATATGCATTTCTTAAACGCACTCCAAAGCAACATATTTCCAAATTAATGTATTTCCAAACATAAAGAAACATATTTACAAAATGTGGCAGCAATAATGGGATTTTCAGGAAAATAACAAATTGCATTCGTTAAAACCTATACTTAGCAAATGGTCTAGTGCCTCAATTAGGAGAAATGACGTTATTTTGACACGTCTTCGAATTGGGCATACGCGTTTTACACATAAATATTCACTTTTTGGTGAACCCGCACACATTTGTAGTGCATGCCAAAAACACTATTCAGTTGTGCATATTTTAATCGAGTGCCCAGTTTTTAACTTTCAACGTGAATCCTTTTTTAATACAACGATTTTATCTCTGAACGATCTTGTAAGAGAAAATCCTCACTAATATCTTCCTTTTTTTACAATCGATGGGCTTTTTATATCATATATGATTAGTTTTATAGTGTGCCACTTGCTTTTAAGTATTTAAACATCTTTTAAAACGAATTATGTGTATTTTAGAACTTTTTTCACTGTAATTTTATATGTTTATATATTCACCATACGTTTAGTGGCATTGCCGTGTTTGGCTTTTGCGCCATTAAAATCCAATCAATCAATTAATTCATATTTCCAAAAAATTTTTCGCTCTTCAGATAAGTTTTCATTGTGATTCATGTGCTTAATTTCAATCATTAATTATATATGAAATAATTAAAAAGGAATTATTAACTAGACATGACAGCAAATTGTTAAACTTCGGTGTATAATATGAGTAATTTTTATATTTATTTTCATTTATACTTCAGTGATATCATTTAATACTGATTATTATTTCACAAGCTTTGTTTTGCATTACTAAAACATATATTTTGAAAATGTATGTATATAAAATACAATTCTATTTTCATACAAATAAAATTACAAAATCTGAACATTTTCTTCCGATAACAAAAACGTCAACTGTTTTAGTTAAAGATGAAGGGCAGATTTTTAATATTACTCATTTTGTCATTAGTATAATTAGCAGATTTTAAAATTATCTAAATCAGAGAAAAGAATTGTTTAAATTTCACTGCTTAACGTGCAGAAAATTAAATAAAAAACTGCTAATGGTATTTTAAAAATTAATAAAAAGTAAACACGGAACAGTTAAAAATTTTCTAAAATTTTGTATGCAAGTAAGAAATCCAAAGTTATTTTGAAAGCAAATTATAAATATAATGCCTGGTTTACACTCGGGCAATTATAAGATGGCAAGTAGGCAGAAAGGCTGAAAAATGCTGTTCGGTCGATGGCAAGTATTTGTCCCGACGGGACAACTACAAGCCGCTGTATTGTATTTTTTCTTACTGCGCATGCGTCTGTAAAATTTGGAGGGGGTTGTTTTTTTTTTTTTTTTTTTTTTTTGCATGAAAAAATTGATCACTTATTGTAGATTAATTCTGATATTTTTTGCTCTTAGTTCTTTCGGATGCAAGGTTGTGTGGGTGTGTTATTTTATTGCCATTCTTTTCTATAGTTTTCTAAATTTAAATATGTTAACCTTTTTTTTATTTTACCATGTTTTTTTGGGTAAATATCCATCATTTTAATACGATACGCAGTAAAAAAAGAAAAACTCAGGAACGCCAAAACGGCAATTTATAGCCAAGCATGCAATGCTTGCATCTATCTTATGAAATTGTGGTAAACATAAATCAGTCTCTTTCTACGCATGTGCTGCCTACTTGCCGTCTTATAACTGATAGAGCGTAAACCCGGCATTACAGGAAATATTACTTCTTCCTTTTCTGATATTTTGCGTTTCTTACCACTTTTTATTTTCGAAATTGTCTGAAAATATTTGATTCCTCTTATCACTGTGGCTTGGTTAAGAGCATTAGTTGCTTCAAAATAAAAGAATCATTTATTTGAGAGTTATTCTATTTTCTTTCATATTTTTCTTGTTATACAATTTCAAATTCATTTGTAAATGCTTAATTCCACTCATCGCCGTGACTTTTTCAGAATATTGGCTGATTGAAGGTAAAAGAATCTTGTATTTGAGGCTTAATTTGCTTTAATACATCTCTTACTTGTTATTCAGTTTCAAAATCATGTGAAGAAATTTCATTCTACTTATCAGTGGGGCTTTATTAAGAGCGGGGTTGCTCAACAAAATAGTATATTCGTGACTTATTCGGTTATTTTATATCTCTTGTTCTTTATCTGGTTTCAAATACGTTTCAAAACGTTTGATTCCACCCTTCTCTGCGTCTTGGTGGTTGTTTCAAGATAAAAAAAAATCGTTTGTTCGAGCCTCCACAGATTTTTAAATACACTATTGAGTGTCATGAGCCGATAAGATTATGTGGTTTAGAAGCTTATGATTTGCAATTAATATACCATATGGCTATCATTTAAATTTAGGGCACCCATCTTTATTTATTTCTGGTATAGCTACAAAGGTAAAGCTAAACAAAGAAAATTCTTTCCGGGTGTTAACTAACGTGATAAGAAAAATGTATCTTTATTACATCTGTACAAAGCGATATTGCAGATATTTCTACAGTTGGGGACATTTATTAACGCCAAACATGCATGATCAAATTTCAGTCTTAATTTCTTTCTCGTTTTTATGTCTTAATTTATAAATTTCTTTTCAATTAGTTTCCTTTATAATGAAATTTTAGCGGAACGATGAAATTTTGTCAGTATCGAATCATATTGAATATATAATCGATATCGAATATATTTTTTGTATTAAATAACCAATAATACATTTACCAAAGATCAAATCAAACAGAATATTTTATTAGAAGAATTTAAAATCTTCAAATTTATTAGGCCAAAAAATTTTATGTGTCAATTTTTGACAAACGCTTGATTAATAATAGACTATAATCACAAATTTTGGCAATAAAACATTTCATTAGAAATTTTGAATAAATTTTTCTATTAAACATTTAATATGTAACGTGATTTTAAGGCCTTTAACTGTACCTCTACTGTTTTCCTGCACGTGCACATGTTTTTGTGTAAATTTAGCCATTTTCAGATAATTCTCGTTTTCATCTAAACTACGTAACCTGCATTTTTTTTCGTCTTGTTATATTTTGGATATTCAAATAAAGTTTACTGTATGTGTTTTAATTGAGTTTTTTAATTGAGTCCGGCATCAGATAAAATAAACGCAAATATGTTTTATAATAATTTAAAATAAATATATAGCATATAAAGTAGAAAATCGTAAATAAATGACTACATCAATATTTATTTTATTTCTACTAGTAAAATCTTTGTAAGATACTTAATCCAGGAGGACTGAAAAGTATAAAACTAATTTAATATATTTTTGGATTTATTAAAAAGTGTTTTGAAAATGAAAATTATTTGAAATCCTCATATCAAAAAATTCATACATTTCTAATCTAACAGTGGAAGAAAATCACAATTATTTTCATCTATTCCTTAATCCTATATCAATTATCTTAAAACTTTAATATCCAATAAAATCATGCAATTTTTTAAAAAAATTTCATTCAATTACAAATTCAATTTGTGGCTGGAAAAAGCTTGGAATTTACTTAGTTTCACACATCATTGCTCAAAAAAAATCTAGTAAAAACGTTAAAACATTCCCTTCCTTCTATGAAACAGTGAAAACCACGCGAAAAAAAATCAATGAACTTACTAAATAGCTTTTCAACAACAACAACAATAAAACAGTTATTTTATTCTTACTTCCATTCTATTTTCGATCTCCTCTGGTAAAATTTCTAATCCTGCTTCGACTTTTCGACTTCTCTTAAGTCCCTTGTTTTCCGCGACCACTTAAGAGTTCCAGAATTTGTCCAGACATTTATAACTTAGTTACTTGCCCTGGGGAAAAAGAAAAACGATAACATCACAGACAAATTTACTTCTTCAAGAATGGAATTGATTTTTTTCCCCAGAAGGATTAAAAGTAAAAATTGCTTTTGTTGTTTTACATCGTCTTTACGGAAATAGTTCCATGCATCTAGTTTACTCTATCTCGGGTTATTAGCTAGAGAGATATCTATAAGAATAAAACTTCTTCCCGAGTTTTGTTGTTAACTCTCTCGTTCATTAACGAATCGTCTTCTTCTCCCAATTATTGGGTTTGGGAGGCCTATTTGTGCTGGAGTAAAAAGTATCAGCAGCAATTTTGGTTGAGAATCTTTAAAAATTAGCTATATAAAGTAGTTTCTCGAGAATACAGAACTTTGCTAATCCATCTCTTCAGTAATCTGCATGACAATGTCGATAACTTTACAGTCACTACTAATATAATTTATTTTATTTTGCAATATTAAATAAACATAGCATAATTTTTTGCATATTAACATATATATTAAAATATTTTCTGTATATACATGTTCTTTGATAAAGGGTGTCCCAAAATTAATGCAAAATTTGAATTTGAAACCATTCGTGCAGTAAAATGTTGGCCACCCTATTTTTAAAAAAATTTGACGGCTGATAATTTAGGGTTAGTAAAATTGGAGCGTTACACGATAGAACAGCGTTTAAAGCAAGATTTGAATTAAATAAAAAAAACATAGTTTTTGTTTTCTTTTATTATGTTTTTATTGGATCGTAAGGTGATACATGATAGGTTTATGTATGAAATAACACATAGACAAATGACCTCCACAGCTTTGTTGGCACCTACGCACTCTTTTGTCGAAATTTTCCATGACCATTTTGCATAAATTTGACTGAATTCCATTGATGCAACATTGAATTTTCTCCATCGATGCACGGGTGCTTGTGGGCCTGTTGGCATAGACCTTTGACTACAAATAACCCCATAAAAAGAAAACTATTGGTGCTAAATCACACGATCTAGCTTAACCGATTCTCAAAGTTTCGGACTGTGGTTACTAGACTTTCATTATTTTTGAAATATTGTTCAAAAATGAAAATATAGTGTTCTCTCGTGTAATGCTCCATTCTTACCAACCCTAATCTATCAGCTGGAAAATGGTTTTTAATAGAATTACCAACACTTTACTACGCAAATGCTGGCAAATTCAAATCTTCCGTTAATTTTGGGACACCCTTTATTAAAATATGATTTAAAATGAGCTTCTACTAAATCAATGCTCAGAAATCCTGCAATCTGCTATTCTATTTGCCGCATCACAGAAAAAATTACTGGATTCCTAAAAATGATTTTTTAAAGAAATTATATAAATCTAAATGAATAAAGTGAAGAAAACCGGGTCTATATTTTGGATGCTTTCTTTTCCATCAAGAAGTTCCAAATTTTAGTACATATCTAAATTTTTGGATGCAAGGACATATCTAAATTTATTTACCTAAATCAGATCAACAAATAATCCTTGGTTTTATGAATTAGTTCAAAATTTGTAAACGCAAATACAGTTCTTATGATAAATCTAAATGCCCTCCCTTCAAATATGGGATTGAAAACTTTCTTTTTGGTAATCAGTTCTAATCCCCGTGGTGGGTACATTAATGATGTGAGGTTGGCTACCCATTCCGATGACGGAACGGGCCTCCTAAAGGAGGAGTTTTGCCGAGGACTCAGTCACAATTCCCACATATATACTGTCACAGTGTTTTGTCATTCAAACTTTCCGCATGCCTTAGGTTGGATCGGAATTGTTTATCTTTATAATTATGATGAATCTGCCAAATTTATTCGTTTATATGCCAAATTTTGGCGAAGTCAAACTCTTTGCACTTTTTAGCTACATAAAACATACAGACAGGCAGATTTCTTTTCGACGGATGTTGTTCAAATTTTGCTAGAAATCTGAAAATTTCTTGTAAATACAACATACTAAATTTTATCATGCCTTTTTATTTCTATTTCCATATTCATAGAAAGCCAGACATTCTATAAATATGTTTTTCGGAATCAAGGTAGTCTGAAATATGGAGAGTCATCAAAAGTCTTAAAGGCATGTTTTTTGGCGATTGAGATAATCCTTTATACAAAAGAAAGTGAAAACAGTTTTAAAATTTAAAAGCTACTTTAAAATACTGCAATAAGAATCTCACACAACCTGGAATACAAGAATAGGAGCAATCTTTCATACCATTTTATCTTTACTACTCCGTTTTGAATGGTCTTGGGAATCGCACATCTTTGGTGAATTCTTTTGTTCTACTGTCAGTATAAATTTTGGAAAATGTCCATCTGAATATCTAAGAGATCCTAGATTTTTCAAAAGAATGGAAAAGTTGTGATGCGGTATTCTGTCATTTTATATTCGGTTTGTATCGAATTTCCTTGGCACATAGTTTTTTTCAGAACCATTTTGCTCTATTTCTGTATCACTTGAATCTGAATCGTTTTTCAAATAGATATGCTCAAATCATCTATAGACGAACTGACCGTATGTTAAAAGTTTACCAAATAAAGATTATATTTATCATGAAACCATAAGATAAGTGACTATGATCCCGATAAATTCTTCAAAAACGTTTCATTATTATCTACTTTTTTAAATAATAT
>JAPMOR010124660.1:43883-63191 GCA_026543865.1 Argiope aurantia | reverse complement strand
ATATAAAGCCAAAACTACTTTTTAAAATTTTTTAAGGAGATATAGAACTAAAATCTTGTAGGTTAAATGTTTGTTAAAGGGTTTGTTCAAAATTTTGAAAATAATTTAAAAATAAATTACTTGGTAAATAAACAAATAAATAAATAATATTTAAATATTGAGGTACAACTGATAAATTTTAAGAAATGTTCATTTTTTTACATTATGAAACATTGAAGCGATACTAAAATCTTTATAAACCAACAGATTGCTTAAATTCTTCTTCAAAAATTACAGAATACAATGAGAAATTATTATAGCACATTTGAGCAAAAATACACACCGATTTTTCATGTGAAGATTCCATCAAAATATAGAAATTAGTGAGAGAACATTTAAAAATGTAAAAAGCAAATAAGCGTAAACTATGCAAATAAAAAATTCAATGTAACTTCATAAAAACAATTTTCAATGATGTCACCTATATTAAGTCCACATTGACGCAACTATTTTATGCCTAATAAATGAATAGGTAAGAAATGTAATGCATTTCTTCCTGTCTGAAACTTATTATGATTATATTTTATGAAAGATTTTAAAAATTTAAAAAGTTGATATAATTTTAGCAACATACAATAAAATATTCATTTCCAAGTATAAAAGGATAATTTGATAGTAAAGGTGTATAGTATAAAAAATAATCTGCAAAAACTCCATTTCTTTCTAATTCTACTACTTGTATCATAACTAACAACGCTATTCTTTGTATTAACAATTACAATGATCATATATTTTTTGCTTTTACAAACAGTAATATTAATAATAACAATATCTCTCATATTAACAATAACAGCAATTTAATATTAAAAGTATTTTTCGAATTCACCACAATCAGATTTTTGTGTAGTGTATATAGAAGTATTTTTCATACAAAAAATAAAAGAATTAATAATAATTCTTTTTTTCTTATTTCATATAATGGCGTTCAAAATAACAGTATTTTTTGTATTATTAATAGCAGAAATTTTAACACATTTGATTAGAATTATAACTAACAACGCTATTCTTTTAATAACAATTACAGTGATAATAATAAAAATGTTTTTTGATTTGATAAAACATTATTAATATTATTATTAATACTATTTTTCATATTGACAGTGACAGTATTTTAATATTAACAGTATTTTTCATACTGACAATTATAGTAATTTAATATTAACAATATCTTTTAAATTCACCATAACCGCTTTTTTTTCATATTTTATATAGCCTATTTTTCATATTTCATATAACGACATTTAAAGCAAAAGTTCTTTTTCATTAACTATATCAGTATTCAAAATAATAGTATATTTTTGTATTATTAATAACAAAAATTTTAACATATTTGGTTAGAATTTAAAACTAAATAGTATATTCCGTATTCTTAATAGTATTATCTATAAATATAAGAAATTATGGCGATATAAAGATTTAACCAAACAAGTTTAATTCAATTAACCTATTTATTAGTAATGAAGACAGCAAAACTCAATTCTGAAAATGAATAACTATATGGATTATCTATACAAATACTAACTAAACCTATTTAAAGAATGTAATTAGCATTAAATATGCAGAACTTTTACAATAAGGCATTTTGTTATTCGGCTACATACATATTGTTATACATATTGCTACTATATATTGTTATTATTAAGGCATTTTGTTATTAGGCTAAGGGAAGAACTATTTTGTGTGAATTTGATATTCTAGATGTTCAATTTTTTAAAAAAAATCACAAAATAAGTTTGTTTATAATTTATATTAATTTAAACAACAAAATGCTCTAATTTCCATAAAATACTTGCAGAACAGAGAATAAAAATGAAATGTTTTGATGCAAAAATATTAAGCTTTATTCTTAGAGTAAATACGGCTTTTTTAACATAAAGAATTTATCGGAGAATTAAAGCTGTGTTTTGCGTTCTAAAACATTCAGTTTAAATAAAATATTGTTATAAAACATTTCCTTAGGATATTTTATTAGTTGGAAAAAAAAAGTTCAGAAAAGGAATTCACAATTTTTTTCACTTGAACACCAAACTTTAGCTAAGCCGTTTAATTAAACCGCAAAAGAATTTTATATACTTGCACATAAACAATTGGGAACCAAACTTGCAAGTAGTTATGAAATAAAAATATAAATCAATAAATTTATTAAAATGAAGAGAATAAAAACATTAAGAAGTAATTTTTAGCAAAACAATGACAATATTTTATACTATCAAGAAAAACTGAAATGAATGATTACACTATAATCTAGAACAACTTCAAATAATCACCTTTCAGAAATTTATACTTCTTTAAAAATGTCTGTTTTATCTCTATTTAATGTATATTTATTACCAAAATATAAAAGTAAATAAACTATTATGAAACCTAAATTATGGTGATTTATTTAAAATTCAAATTATTCCTATGCTGTAATTCAGAAAAATGTAAATTTAACTGTTTTTGATTCCAGTTTTAAGGCTGAAAATTTTTAGAACTTAAAAAAGGTTCCACAACAAAGAACATGCATTTATTAACTAATTTTTGGAAACTTCTCTTATAAAATTACTTTCTAAAGTAAATGTTTTTGACTAAGTTTTTGAAAATATTAATCAAAAATGTGATTTAAGCATTTGAAAATCTTATTTATGGTAATTTAAAATATATCTTAATGAATGAAATTATATCTATATAATATCTCAATTATGTCCTTTAAACCGTCAATAATTTTGGAGAGAAAGCTTTGAAATTAAAATAAATATATTAATTAGTTTTTTTTAAAAAGAAATAATGATCAAAAGTATGTGCTAGGCTATAAAAATAAATTGTTTTCAACTTCTTATTTCTTAAGTTCCAATTTAACATCCAATTAGTAAGTTTTCATATAATGGAAATGTAAGCTAGCAATTAAAATGAAAGAAATTTAATTGCTAGAAGAATTTAGCATTCTTTTATTTTCCAATAAAGTTTAAATGAACAAAGAAATAAATGTACGGACACATAACTACTTCAAACAATCAGCATTAAATAACTCGCTTATTTTATAGGCCCATAATAATCCCCTTTTGTAATGTTATTTAATGATGCGTTCATTAAGACAGGCCACAAGTCAATTTCCTATTAGAAAAGGGAAGGATTTTATTCATTTGAAGAAAAGAAAAATCATAATAATTATGCCACAATGCAATGACAGAGTTTCAAAAGAAAGTTCATTTAGCGGACCCTATTGTTACCGAGATCTATTTCTGGGAAGATTGAAGAACAATAAAAGCAATGAAGAGTTGCCACTAAAAAACCCGAAACTCTGATAGATTTCGCCACAATGTAGCAACATCTGAAGCTGACGTTTCCTAGAGGAGATATTTGACAAATGGAGTCGGAACATTTTCCGGTTTTGAGGATTAAAAAGAAAAGAAAAAAAAAGAAATTCGAAAAGGAAAAGGAACTCTGAAAACCAGTTTTCTTCTTTTTTCTTTACAGTCAGTGTTTCATGGGGAAGATCTCGTAAAGGCTTGCCTACAGTGGGAGATTTATAATATCATTGGTTTACAAAGGAACATATGCTTGGATTTCTAGATTTTATGGTCAACCATAACTTAGTTTCTTTTGTGGTTTGGAAAGGAAACATCCGGTCATTTTTATGTATTAAATGGGAAACCATTTTCAGAAAACAGGGGGAATTAACCTTCGGATGAAAGGAAATGGTTTTCTGGAGATTATAAGTTTTAGGAAAAGTTGTTTTTGAAAATAACTGAAGAATAAAGCATATATGAATGCATTTTTGCACAATAGCGTTTAAAATTAAATGCTAAAACATTTATAAACAGGATCAATAATTTTATTTGCAACAGCAATGAAAAATCAACAAACATTTTCTTTTTTCTTTTTAAGAAAAACAAATAAATCGTTTGGAAGCAAAAGTAGTCAGTGCATGTAAAATCGGTGAATATTTCTCATTGTTTACGATGACAAACGATTAAAAAATGAAACAATATTTTGATAAATATTTTTCTGCGCATTTGGGTAAAGGGAATAATACTAAAAGTTTTTAAATCGTTTGAAAACAAAAGTAGTCAGTGCATGTAGCTTTGGTGAATACTTCTCATTGTTTATAATGCCAAACGATTAAAAGAATGAAATAGTATTTTGATTAATATTTTTCTGCATATTTAAGTAAATGGAATGCTGTTGAAAGTTTTTATATTTTGCTTAATGTTTCCGAAATGCAGTTAATGTTCTAAATTTCATTATTTTTATTTATATAAATAGACTTTCTAAAACTTCATAATTCACTCCATTTTAGTAGCAGAAATTTTGATTTTTTTTTCACTATAATGTTAGTGTGTCAAGAATATTTTGCATTCTAATGACTAATAAAATTCGAAGAAAATATAAAAATTTAGAAGTAGTAAGTTTACCAACAATACGTAAAATATAATTCTTTATGTCATTTAGCGTATTTTCTTATCTGAAATATGTTATACATCTCTAATGTTTCGAGAATAACAATTAGGCCACAATTAGGGTGGTTATTCTATTTATAAATATCGAACACCTTTTTAAATTTTATGATGGATTCCAATAAGCTTTACGTAACCAATAATTGTCTTAACATCACAATCCGACAAATAATTACAAATATATATAAGAAAGAAAGTGATGAATTGTGACTCTCTTGTCACTGACTTACTAGACTGTAGTGAAATTTTCATTAATCTTTATTTTGAAATGATAAATTATTATTTTTGTTTATCCCTATTTATAATAATTTTTTAATCTTATTTGGATTAACTAGAAATCCCTATTGCTGATGTCTGCAAGATTAACCAGATTTCTTCAGTAATTATTCAACGAAATATTTAATGTTCTTTTAATTATAGCACATCATTGAAATTAAGGGTTAATTAGTTTGAATTATTTATGAAAGAAATAGCTTTTTATTAAAGCTCAGATTGCTTCCGAGTCATTTTTATGGCAGAATATCAGAAAAATTTTGTTTTGATTATAATTATTTTCATGTATTATTTTATAGTAGAATAAAATAAGTAAAATAAAAATTACTTATAAGAAGTATGAAGATTAATTTCTTTATTCTTGTCGCATAGTTCCAGTGCTATTCAGCAAGTACTGGAATTTTAAAAATATTCTTGAATTTGTCAAAAGAAAATATAAATGGAATTATATATAAAATTTTAAAAGTGAATAAAGTGTATTATTTATTTATTTATTTAATTTTTAGATTAAATATTCTTAATTATTCAGAAAGGGGTAAATATGTTTTATTTATTAGAATTTATTAAAATTTAGATAATTTATTATTCGGAAAGTGGCATAAAAAAATCACTGCGCTACCCTGACGAGCTCAAGTAGAGATTCCTAAGGAAACCAGAAGGGGAAGTCTCCCAAAACTTTCTCTCAGTTATCAAGTTCAATGACACAGACAAAATGTATATTTTCGAGCTCAGGAAAATCAGAAATGTGGAGTTCATCAAAATTGCCACTCTCAAACTGATTACAATGCATTATGAGTTGATGCTTAATATACGAGAAGTAAAAACATAAATGGGAATTAGGAAATATCAATTTCGTAATATAGAGAAGTTTGTTGTTACATACGATATAATACAGTTTCATTAAATTAGTTGTTTTCCTAATATAAAAAATACTATATTTATCATATAAATACTATACTTATAAAAATACTTTATACATTTCATTACTAATATTTATTATTGGAAGCCCAATGGACCTGTGAGGTGTTTTAAACTGCTAACGATGCACAAACAAACTGGCTCTTTGCACACAACTGATTCTATTCTTAGATAAATGAGTGCAACAAACGGTTCTCCCAACCATATCTCAAGACAAATCTTTGAAAAAAATTGGCGAGATCTTATTGGGACTAGCGTTAGAAGGGTTAATAATGAAAGTTTAATTGCTTTGTGCTCAAAAAAAATTCCAAGTTTGACTAATAGTATTCGCTCAAAATCAAGAAAGTTTCATAATTTCAATATTTAATAAAAGTTTCAGCATTTTTGGCAACAATTTGGGCAAAATATTTTTTTTTAATTTTATTAAATTGGCAAAATTTAAAAATCACTGAGTCGAGCTTAGCAATAAATTGGAAATGCTAAAATTAAAAAATAAAAACAATTCTCCAAATAGAAAATTTTTAATTTATTATTGTATTAAAGTGAATTTTTTATTTACAATTTGTATGAAAATACATTTTTATTATTAATGTTGCCCGTGCATTGAATAAATATATAATTTCTATTTTTTTATGCATAGAAAAGAAATTAAAGCAACCTTTTCATATCCATTTTTCGTTTAAAATTAAAAAATCTACTGCTGAAAAAAAAAATTAAACATATATATTTTTATCTTTCATTAATTAACTAAAAACCTAATTGCTGCAACAGCAATTACGATGTAAAAAGCCAAAAATAGTTGTATGTCGAAAAAATATATCTTTCATCATGCTGTTTTAAAACTAAAACATCAGACCTGTGTTATATCTCAAATTAGTTTTCATAATTATGAAAATTAAACCTTCTTTTCGCATCAGATTAGTCTTCGTTCTGAAGTATTTAACTCTTTTTTTTTCCTTCCTTCGCTGCTTTTGTAAATACTATGACTTTTTTTCCTACTAATGCAACAGAGGTTTCACATTAGTTTAGGAAATGTTTATTTTGTTAGATAAAAATTTTCATCACGTATACATATATGTAACAATTGCAATGTAGGTTTTTTTAAAAGACCCACTTGGAGCTAATTGTGTTTGTAATTTACAAATTTTAAGTTTCAAATTTAAACCGAAACATTTTCCGCAACAATTGTTAGTAGAATTTATCTGCATTGTTTTTTACTAACCCGTTTTTTCCCAGCATCAACACCAGTAGGGAAGAGTTTTTTTCTTTTATGTGTTTATTATTACAAAAGCAACATTAAAAACAATAAAATTTCTGAATATTTTAAAGACTGCGTTTCGCTTTTTGTGTCTGCTTCCTGGTTTGGTTTCCCTGTTTCGGTTTTTGACAATAACATCATTTTTTCCGATAAAACACTAAACATTAAAGATGAACACTAAAGGATTCGTAAAAATTTTCAGGGGCCTGATTTTTAAAGCTTTTTTTCGCTTTATAAGACATGCATTGCGAATATTATTGTCATCTAATTCACTTCTTTATAAAGCGTAAAAAAATCAGCTTTACGCAAAGAATAAAAATAAATCTGACTTCTAAAGGCTACTCTCTAAATAATTTGCCATATGTTTTCAGAATTATCTGAACAGCAAGTTAGAAAGAAATTTTACAATCACCTAATAATGCCGATTTGTAATAAAATTGTCTCTTCTATAAAGAGTAAATTAATTTTGACATACCTTAAAAGTTGACACTTTCTCTTTAAAAATGTGATTAAATTACATGAAAATTAGTTTACAGACATCTAGTAATGCACGCTTGAAAATAAAATCCGTTCTTCCATAAAGAACAAACCAACTCTGAATTTTAATATTGTATTCCTAACGATTTTTCCAAATACCTGCAGCATAAATTTATAACTTATTTTACGAAGTAATCTTATCAAATGATGCATGCTTTTACATGAAATCTATTTTCCCACAAAGAAAAAAACTAATCTGACTTCTAATACCCCTCCTGATAAATATCTATAGTATGACTTGAAAACGAAATTTACAAGTATCTATTGATGCCTGCTTTTACTATTCCATAAAGAACCGATCAATTTAGACTTCTAATACAGTACTCCTTTCAAAATTACATGTAGTATGACTTGAAAATTAAATTTACATGCATCTAGTAATGCACACATGAACATAAAATCTATTCTTCCATAAAGAGCAAACCTATTCTAAATTATAATACTGTTTTTCAAGCAATTTTTCTAAATGCCTGTAGTATGACTTCAAAATGGATATTACAAATTAATTTTATCTAGTGAAGCACATTTTAACATTAAAATCGATTCTTTCATACAGAACAAACTAATTTTTTTCTGATTTCTAATACCTTACTCCTAATAACTTTTCAAAAATATCATTAGTATGATTCGAAAATTAAATTTGCAAGCATGTAGTGAACACGCTTGAACATCAAACGTGAAAAAGTTGTTTGGAATACAATAAAGAACAAACCATTTCTTAGTTCTATTATTGTATTTCAAATAACTTTTTCAAATTCTTTAAATAACTTTTGACAATACCCTAGCGCTGCAAAATGAACTATAGATCTTGTATATACGACTATTAATACCATCTTCCTTTTTCTTTCTATTCAACGAGTGAAACCACAAAGTGTCCAAATCACCACTGTCCCTACTGTACTGAAAGCTGGTCAACGGGTGGAAGTCAACTGCCAAAGTGAGGGATCCAGACCACCTGCCAGAATATCATGGACCAAAGGATCTGAGAGGGTGGACCACCTGGCGATCCAGAACACTTTCGGAAGCATCTCTGTCAGCACCCTCAGTTTCGTAGCTAATGGAGATGATAATGGTAAAAAGTTGACCTGCGAAGCTCAAAACCCAAAACTTCCAGAAAGTGCCTTACGCGATAGTTGGACTCTTAATGTGTTATGTAAGTATATTTTGGTTTTGATGGTCTATAAATTTGTTGTATTTTGCAATCTAAAATTTATTGGAAAAAATGAAATTTTATTCCTTGTCAACCATTATAAAGAAATTAAATTTATTTTTTTAGTAAATCTAACACATATAAGGTATGAAACAGCAGGGATGGTCTCCCCGAAACTTTCTCGCATACTCTCAAATGATTTATTTTTTTTTATCTTCCGCCCACCCCCCTCATAAAATTTTGAATCTTCTATAAGATCCCCAATGCCTTGCATGGTATTGGTAAACGATAGTTACGGAATATAGATCTTTGATGTGAATCTGTCATTTTTGTTGAATTCTGTTGTGAGAATATTTATTTTAGTCGCCTTTTCCCCCTCAGACTGGCACTAAAATTTGACATTGAAATAAAGTTGTAGCCATAAGATCATACACAGAGTTTTATTGATTGAAAACATTGTGCTTATATTGCGTCCGTGTTTAATAATCGGTAGCCAGGTGGTAGGGTCTGGTATTGGTGGCTCAAGAGTTCCATGTTCGAGACCCGGCTCCATCGAGGAACTCTCGTGTAAAACTCTCTCTGGGGCACCCTTATTCCGTCGGGACCAAATATCTTCCACCTGGTGTGGAAGTTTGGAGATGGGAGTATCAGCTTAGGTGTCTTCTGGTTCAAAATTACGAAGTCTATCCCAAAATAGCCCTAGTGGTATTTTAAAACGGGACGTCACTATAACTAAAATAACCTAATGTCGTTTACATGCATGCAAAATTATAGACCGACAGATGGTTAACTGTTTGACAGATTTGGTTCAAAATTTGATAAGAATCTATATATTAGAGGCTAAACAGGAGCACAATATTTGATCCACAGAGCTCATTGCGTTTTGTAGTTTTCGAGTTCACTTGTACTCGAACAGCCAACCAGACAGATTTCCTGTAAATCGATTTAGTTCAACACTTGACAGAAATCTATAAATTTGGTCGTAAGTTCATATACCAATTTTTATACGTCTAGCTCAAAGCATTTTTAAGACGTTCACAGACAGACAGATAGACAGACAATCATAACGCCAAGAATATTACAATATTTTTTTTTCAGGCTCGAGGAAGTTTGAAACGTGAGCATTCGTCAAAATCTCGAGTTTGAATTTTTTGATAATTACGGTACTTTCTTTATAATTCGTGTAGGAGATAATATAAAGTGATAAGTTACTGTAAAGTAATTTTAAAATACATATTTTAACAGGTTCTCATTTTTATGTGAAAAGATGTGTTGATGTAAAAAGGTGTATTCACAAGAAAAGATGTATTGATGTAAAAAGAATGTATTTACTAGAAAAGTTGTATTAATAATTATCCTAAACTTAATTATGACAATATTACAAGATTTCTTCAATAAGTTCGTGTGAAAAGTAAAAAGAAAGATTTTTTTTTTTCGGAATGAAAATATTTATTTTTTATCATAGCCTACTTTGAAATTTATAAATTTAATCCAATGATGCTCGAGTTTTTTTATTTCATCTAATTAATAAAACCTACCCGATCTTTAAAAATAAATAGCTGTGCAATAGAAGCAATCGTCTGCTTTTCAGTTAAAATTTCTCTTTTACTATTAGGATAATTTTTTTTATATTTTGGGAACCGATTATTCAAAACAAACAAACAAAGAGAAAGGTGGAATTAATATTGATATTAAATGCTTTAATTGATGACATTCCTATTAATATTAATAATATTGTTAAGTGTAAATTTTATTTTTATATTAAAAACTAGTTTATTTAATTTATATGGAAAATCACTGAATATTAAAAAATATTTGTTTAGAATTTGAGATTATTAATTTGTTTTTGTTATTTCATATCTAACTTGAAAGGGCTTTATTTATTTTAAATAAGTTAACTAATAACTAATTAAATTGTGCATTATTTTAATAGGACAAATGAACTTAACTTTTGAAACCTATGTGGTAATTGTAATGTGATAACCATAAAAGCACAATCATATCGAAATAAGAACTTGGCACTTAAACTTTTTAAGCTCGGTTATTTATAATTCAACGATATTATAAATCTTAAATTAATACAAAAACGAAAGATTGTTTCATTCAGTAGAACGCTAAAACGATGTCAAGCAAAAGTTTTATCGCTGTTTTTCTCGAAACTGGTCTAGAGTTTTTTTTTTCTTTTGCTTAAAATTAAATTATTTTAGTGAAGATGTAGGCGTTTACCGTCGCTTGTAAAAGAAATTTTGGGGATTTTTTGTCAGAATGAAGGACACTTTGAAGGAAAAAAGAATGTTTTCACTCAATATTCCTGGAATAGTTTTTTTCCAATTCGCCTCATTTTTTAATGGTTTTTTAGAATAGTAAAAAAAACGAATGTGAATTTAAATTCTCTAGCATTGTTTGATTTGAATTAAGATTTGATACAACTTTCACTTATCCGCAAAGACGGCAAATAAAATTTTACTTTCTTAGACTGCTGAATTTTCGATTTATTGTTTCTTCGTGTTCACAATAAAATCGTCAAACAAACTCCTGTCTGACTGTTATTATTCCGAAATTTTTTTATAAATTTGCAGATTTGTTGTAAATACCATATGCTAAATTTTATTTAAATATTTACTCTCTCCATTTTTAGATTCAAAGGCAGAAAGATAAAAACCAAAGATAATTTATTTTTCCCCATTCACGAAAGTCTGAAACGAAGTGATCTATCAAATTCACAACAATGTATAATTTGACAATAATGATACTTTCATGCTCCATATACAAAACAGTAAAAAAAGAATGAAATCTCCTATAGCAAATTTCAAGTTATCATGTGAGAACATTATTTTTTTAAGTCACGCGTCATCAATCCGACAGAAACCAAACCTCACATGACCCATATTGCCATATTACCATAGGCAAGAATTTTTTATTTTTTTTATCACGAGAAACCAGTTTAAACTGGGTTGAAACAATCACGTGACTATCAGATTACGCATGCGTCGATATTTAGAAAACGATTGGGATTTTTTTTTCCCCCATCTCAAAATCGTTCGAGCTCCAAAACATTTTTTACCTGCTAGAAAAATTATATATCCTTAGATACATCTACTCGCTGTTTCGTGTTCATTCCAATTTTCTTCTCTGTGCTTCTTCGAGCGATAACTTCTTACGATACTGCTTTTTATTGGTCAAACAGGAGACAGACTTGGGGTACATGGTGGACATTCACGCCAAGTTGTAACCCTTTATCGTCTTCCAATAACCCTACAAGCAAAAATACTGATGCCTCACAAGCGATAAATCGCCTAATTTCTGCCCCTGCATTTCGAGGCTTCAGAAACCCCAAACCAAAATAACATCATGTCTTCACATGATAAAAAAAGATAATAAATTCTTAAAAGAAGTAATAATTTCTTAAACTCATAAACAATATATCATTAAAATTTTCTATATTTATATTGTTACGGTTCGTAAGGATTCGTGGGTAGTAGGCTTTAATGTAGAGGGGGGGAAACAGAAATTTATTTGTAGATTTTAAATACAAATGTTGACAGTTGATAAAAGCAAATGCGATCCAATCTTTAAGTAATGTTATTCTTCTAACTAGATCATTCACTGAACACGGCAAATCAAATTTATTTCAGTCAAAACATTGATAAACACATGTCACTCTCACCCGATGAAAACATAATAGCAGCTCATAAATCGTAGCTATGATACACTCTAGGGAAAATTACGAATTTTCTGAAAATGCATTGAAATTGACCTACGCCAAGTAGCCGAATATATGGCCAAGTTCGTCTCCTAAGGAACAAATTTGTACCCAAAACTGACGACGAAACCTCACCAAGAAGTCAAAGTATATTAATTTTACAGAATTGTAAAATTATGCAAATATCATATTAATAACATTTCTAACTTTAAAAAGATAAATCACTGAACTCTTTTGATTATATTGTTATAGATAATATTTATAATTTTTTTGCAGTATAGAATTATTGAATTCATCACTTTGTTTTAAGATAAGTAATTATCATTACCATTTTGTTTTAAGATGAGAAATTATCATTACCATTTTGTTTTACGATGAATTATCCTTACCATTTTGTTTTAAGATGAGAAATTATCATTACCATTTTGTTTTAAGATGAGAAATTATCATTACCACTTTGTTTTAAGATGAAAAATTATCATTACTATTTTGTTTTAAGATAAATTATCATTACCATTTTGTTTTAAGATGAATTATCATTTCCATTTTATTTTAAGATGGTAAAATCAATTTCTACTTGCATAATATCTTTGAAATACAAGAAATGTGAAAAAAAGACAAATTCTTATTTAACTTTAATCTATACACAACCAAAATCCTTTAAAATTTCACTATAAAGATCTTCATAAATCAACCGACTTGCAAAAAAATAAAAATCTATTATAAGTTTTTTGATTTATTTTCTGTAGTCATAATCTTTAGAGTTCCCTACATTCAAATATCTTTGACGAAAAAAATATCCCACCCTGACCTATAAATAAGTAATGAACTCTCTCCACTGGCAATTTAGAATTTAAAGCAGGAATTTTTTTACCTCAGTGGAATTAAATTCTCAATGTACATGTAGCGAAGATTTGTATCGATTTTTTTGAATGTTTCGATCTAAACTTCCTTTCAAAAGAAAAGAGAAAAATTGAAATGAAACGAGAAAAAAAAACTATTATCGGGCTACATCTTTTTTGTAATTTTAGAGACTCAAAACTTTAAACGCGAATAGGAGTTTTGGACGTTGGATTAAGTACCTCATTGAGTTTTAAATTATTCATAAGGAAATTTTCAAAATGATACTTATGATAATATCCTATTCAAAATAAGAGAAATGTTAATTTTTTTCCTTGAATATTTTTATCTTAAGATATTTTAAGTGTTTCAGAATATTGATTTGACACATTCTTCTTAGTAGAACTTCAAATGAAATATCTGACGAGATGTATTATTTGAGAGAGATATTTTAGAGGTGGAAAAAATGATTATTGAAAGATGTAATTGTATTAGCTTAAATATCTACTTTGAGAAGTTCCTTTAAAGCGTTAAAAGTAAAAAATAAGATAAGAATTTCCTAATTTGCTCAGCTCCTAATTTGTAATGGTGAAAACGGCCTATTGTGGAGTTCTTTTATGCAATTTACTTTGAAAATCACTCAAGAAATCATGAAATGTTCATTAACACATGTGTAATATTTTTAGAATAAATGAATATGAAAAAAGGCTAAGTTCTTGGCATAACTAATGTTTTGAATAATTGCCAAGGTTTTTTACATAAAATTTCTTCCAATAAAAAATTTGCATGTATTAAAATATAAATTTTTAAATAATTGAACAAGTTTTAAGATTTCGTGCACGAGCTCATCTCACTTTAAAGAAATTTCTTCTAAACTTGCAGAAAAATCTTTCAACAATAGCAATTTCATTGCGTTTGTGGTTTAAAAGTGTAATCATAGGCTTTTTTTAAACTTTTGAACTCTGCGACCAGCTTTAAAGAAGTCGAATCTATAGGAACCAATTCATTATCAGGCCAATCATTTCTTTTAAAAAAAAAGAATGGCACACATTTTTTCCAAGAAAGGTTTTTAGGGATGGAAAAGGGAAACTTTATTAAGAAAAAAACACATTCTTAATTAAAAATAAGCGACGTTTACATAAATAATAACGAAACCCATTAGAATTCATGCTTAATTAAATTAGATTGAATATATAAATCAAAAAGAGTTTCTATTTACGTCACCTATGAGTCTAAGCTGACACCAGTCACTTGTTTATATGTTGCGCTTTTTTCGCTTTGGTTCTTGCATCTATACATTGTAGAGGGACAATTTTAAGCCCACATCACACTTTTGAAAATTTTGATTTTTTACCACAACTTACCACAAATTGACTTAAAGTTTATGTAGCTGGCCCAAAATAATACATCAAAATCAGGATACCTTTAGAATTAATATTATTCTACTATTAGTAACATAGAAGATATTTACCCATTCTCCATTTGATTCTTACAATATCATTCTGTTTATAGCTCGCTATGAAGTTTACGGAAATAAATATTTCATGTACATTTGATTAAAATAGCAAGTAATTCAAACGCCGTGGTGCTCTTCTAGCATCGCATTAAAACCAAAAATTATTACAAAAAGAAATCTAATCATCAAGCAAATTGAAGAAAATGGTAAATACATCTTGAGAAATAATAATTGTTGCTTTGAACTGTCCTTAAAGGAATATGAATTTCAAGTCGCTAGAAATTACAAAGAACACTGGTTTTACTGATATTTCAAATATTAGCCAATATCAATAAAGGTACAATATTTCATAAAATATACGGTAAAATTAATAATCATGTTACGAATGTTTTTAAATTGTAAGATTGTTAAGAGTGCAACGAATGGGTTTACCATATTCTATAATATATATAGCATAAAAGTCTCATTTCCAAGATTTTGAAAGTAAAAATTTGGGATTTCGTGGTGTGCGCAACCTTTCTCAAGATGTACAATTCTATAAGGGAGGAGAGTAATAAGTTTTTTATTAGGGAATATACAAGAAAGTTTTCTGAAGACCACTTCCCCTTGTTATATAACCTAGCCTCTCAGGCTTTCAACGTCTGGCTTATTAGCTTCCAACCGTATATTTGAATATTAGAATTCAAACAACTGTGCGTTAAGCAGCAAGGGTTATGATGCATTTTGTCCTTTTTGTATTGCAGATCCTCCTCAACTGTCTCTTGTGTTTGGTGCAAGTGTACAGTACGAACATATCCGTGAAGGTAGTGATGTCTATTTCGAATGCAACATTCAAGCCAACCCCCCAGTCAGCGAAGTAAAGTGGTTGTTTAACTCGAAAAACCTTGTTCATGACTCGCTAAGAGGGACCATCGTGAGGAATCATTCGCTGCTGCTCCACAATGTGGGTCGACGTAACAGAGGGACCTACCAGTGCCTCGCATCCAATGCTCAGGGTAGAGGACGAAGCGAAGAAGTGGTTCTCAGGGTGCAGTGTAAGTTTAACCATATTTTATGCTGCATTGCCGTTTTTTGTGATTTTTCTATAATTTGATTGATTAAATGCAGTGTATTTATAAATGAATATCCCAAGGTTTCAGGGCCCTTAAAAGAAAGCAAAACTGATTACAGCCTTTTTTTTTCATCATAAATCAAAATTAATTGTTGGAAATTGGAATTCAACACAATGGTAAGAGTTTAAAGTGAGCCTTTTCAGAAATAAGAGCGATATCGAGACGGTTCGATAACTTGTTCTACACTTTTTTCAGTATGTCTGGTGGAACGCTTTGAATGGCTGTTGATATGCGCGTCTTAAGTTCGTCAATGTTAACAGATAGAGAGGGAACAAATACTTGTTGTTTGATGCTCAGGAAAAAAAATCGACAACAGCCATATACGAATATCTGCAATCTTTCAAAGCTTCACATCAGACATGAAAAACGTGTAGAATGAGTTATCGTAGTGCTTCAATATCGTTTGTATTTCTGTAAGGTTGAAACAGGGGGGTTACATTAAAAATCTATAACTCAGTTGAATTTCAACCTATAACTGTTATTTTTTATTTCTGATAAATAACAAGGTTGTATTTTGTTTTGATTTCTTTAAAGAGAGCTATAAAGTTAAGATGTTCATTTATGAACACACTGTTATGTACTACGAAAAATATGAAACAATGTACTGAGTATTTAAACAAATCCCAGCAGATAATTTCAACCGTTTAAGATGCATACATATTTCCAATAGGAAAAATGATTCAATTATCGTAAAGAATTATATTTTGCGTAGTTTGAATTAGTAAATAATTTGAAGTAATTTCGGTATTAATTCATAAGAATTGATAGTGCCATGATCCTATTAGTCATATTTGGTAAAATATAATTGGTTTTGTGATATTTTATTTTAAAAAAAGCTACCCCAATTTTAGCTATCAAAACAAAATGAATGAGCGACTAGGTTTTGAATATCTCTATGTTGTAATATTTCCATGATTGCCTCCATAAAGTTGCCAGCAGCAAATAGTGCTCGCTCATAGCGACCGTTGATAGTCTCAAAAAAATGAAATTCCAAACATAATAACACACACAGTTTTAATGGCAGAGGAGTGATACCTTTTTCAACATTTCATGTGTCAAATTTATTTTAATATAATTGATAAAATCAACAACTTTATCGAAACACGGATTTCGTATTCTTTTTAACTGTGCATTAATTAAATGAAACAAACTAAAATATAATTCCACGCATTATTGGTATATGCCTTTCTCTAACTCTTTAGAAATTATTATTATACCACGATTAGAAAGAAAATTTTGTCTCATATTCAAAGAAAGAGAACATTTGTATTACATTCCGAAGCATGAAAGACAAAGTGATCTAAAAGAGTGATAGTTATAACATAAAGCAAACATGCATTCTTAGCCCAATGCATGAAAGCAAGTATTTCATTAAGAAACTAAGGAATTAATCAAAGCTAATATAAACTGACTGCACATCTGCTTAATAAGTAAAGGGTGTGCCAAAATTAAATCAAGATTTGAATTCACCGCCATTCGAAAATCGTTGACAACCCTATTAAAAAAAATTGACGGCTGATAGATTAGGGTTAGTAAAATTGGAGCGTTATACGATAGAAAAACGTGTTTTCAATGTTCAACTGTATTTCAGAAATAATGAAAGTCTGGCGGCCGCGGTTCAAAAATTTCAGAATTGTCCTTCTAGATCGCGCGATTTAAAACCTTCTTCTTATGCGGTTATTTGAAGTCAAAGGTCTATGCCAAAATTCACAAGCATGCGTATATTGAAGGAGGAAATTCAGCTTTGCATCTACAGAATTCAGTCCAATTTATGTAAAATGGTCGTGGAAAATTTCGACAAGATAGTACGCATGTGCCAGTAATGCCGTGGAGGCCATTTGCCCTGCGTGTTATTCCATGCATAACCTTATTCTGGGTACTTTAAAATTCAATAAAAATATAAAAATTTAAAGAAAAAACTGTGTTTTTTTATTTAATTCAAATCTTGCATTAGCACTTGTTCTATCGTGTAACGCTTCATTTTTACTAACCCTAAGCCATCAGCTGTCAAGTGGTTTTTTAAGATGGTTTCTAACAATCTACTGCAAGAATGATAGCAAATTCAAATCTTGTGTTAATTTTGGGACAGCCTTTATATTCATTGAAAAGGATATGAAAATACCGCAAGACATTGTTAATTTTAAATAAAAAAAATAATTTAAAAAATGTATTTTTAATTCTTGTAATCAAATTTACTCACAAAGAGCACTTTTTTTCTCTTCAAAAGATTCGCCTGTATGCAGTGAAAGACAGCGAAGAAATTATGGCGTTGCTAAAAACGAAGAGGTAAATGTGCTGTGTTCAGTTGACTCAGATCCTCAGGAAGTCGTCTTCAAATGGGTGTTCAACAGCAGTCTGTCCGAGACAGCGGACGTGTTTTCTTTCGTGAATAATGGAACGGGCAAAAGTGTTGCCAAGTTCACTCCCAAGGCCAAAACAGATTATGGTGCTCTTTACTGCTTTGCAAGAAATGAAGTTGGCAACATGCGAGACCCTTGTATCTTCAATATTGTACCTACAGGTAAGATAAAACGTTATATCTTAACTATAACATCAATCTTTCAATATTTAACAATACATTATCCTTTCCATATATACTTCCAATATAACATACTTACATTTCTTTCCAACACACATTCACTAACATAAAAAAGATGCAAACGCAAAATTTTAAAATCTATGCAGAAATAAAATATAAGTGATAATATCTTATGGGCCTTGAGGAGAGAGTAAAATGAATCAGCATGATATAAAGTAATACAAATTACTGACCTCAACTCATTGACCTTTGCTTGAATCCATATTTTAAAAAATGTAAATAGAAGAGAAGTTTGCGATCCCATTTTTATGCATGCTTAATTTATTTGCATAAAGACGAATCAGCGAAATATGCAAACCTCGCCGATTCTCTTCCCAACGAAACTAAATTTGAAATTAGCACTTCCGATTACAGCACAGATCATATAGGAATATTTTTTTAAATGCCCAGTGTTACAGACGACGAAGATCAATTATATATACTGGTAATTTTTTTTCCGTCACTTTGTTTTAATTCCTCAGAATACTACTAGATTTAATGCATTTAAAGTTTCATATGCTAACTTTTTAACGTTTGGTAAATTTCTTTATTGCTTGTTTTAAGTTTAATTTTTAAAATTTAAAAGCTTAAAATCATTGTAACTTGCATTTTTATGCGCGTAAATACATACTGCAAATTATATCTAATTTATATGACTCTTATAACACACTTTCTTTTTTTTTTCTTTCTTGGAAGCGCCATTACAACTTCTATCCGTATAACTTCTCGTAACTGACTCATTACTCTCTATAATACAAAAAAGCATTTCCTTGATTCTCCTTTCTGAGCTTAAAAAGATAATAGTGAAATTCTATTCTTATGACGTCACAATCAGGTGATAAAAGTAACTGTATTTAAAATCTAGCTTAAATTCTGATTGCACGTTGACTTCAATATTCTATTAGTTATGCTCATATTTCAGGTTAAAAATAGACACTGGATTTCGAGTTTGGCGTTACTTATTCATCGATATCCTGTATTCATTTAACGGATACCAAGTTCTCATTT
>JAPMOR010124660.1:7070-43873 GCA_026543865.1 Argiope aurantia | reverse complement strand
ACGTCGTTTCATATACTACTTAACAAACATTATGCACTCATTTATGACCATGAATTGGGAATGGCTGTGAGCAATTTCGTAAAATATTTCTATAAACAATTCAAAAACATTATTATTTGAAAGATAGAAGTGCAGAAAATTTATAATATCGTGTTAAATATCATAAAAATTGATCTTTTTTGTTTGTAATTATGGCACTTGCCACGGAGAAGCCCCGCCGTCAGAGACAGCCGAGTTTAAGCCTGAGGGGGAGCGTCTCTTGTTTCAATAGTAGAGCCATCTAGGGCCAAGAGAACGACTTAGCTACATGCACACGTCACAACCCTTTTTACGGGGCGGACTTCATTCACGCATTTCATTCACAGATCGTAATTTAGACCTGAATCAGAGAACGATCACCCCTGATCCTGTACCCCCAGTGGTATTACTCTCCACATGGAGGACTTTGTGACCACGACAGATTTAACACGCGTCAGCCACCAAGCACGCGGGGAATCTTCGGCTGGGGGGGGGGGTTCGAACTCGCAACCAAAAGGACGCGAATCCGACGCTCTACCAACCAGACTATCCCGGCCTTTTGTATTGATTATGTAAAAGTCTGTATATCAATAATCATTTCAGATGCAAACACTAAGTTAATTTCGATAGTTTTCATTTCATATGATCCTTAGAAAATATGTCCCTCAGCGATCTCTCTTTCTCAGAACTCTGATCCGCGCTTCTCTGGGCATTATCTACAGAGGAAAACGGAGACAGAGCTTCTTAGTCTCAACCGCTGTATCAATTGTGCCAGTTTTTATTTCATTTGAAGGTTGTGGATGTTTAGATTCGTTCGCGTACGTTTAAGTATAAATAAGTGATCGCTTTTTCTTCACCTTACTAAAGTTTCAAGATATATCGCAAAGAAATATATCTCGGATATGTATCATTCCTATATATATCGAAATATTTGGTGGAATCTCCAGCTTACCATATTCCGCCAATTTGCAGATATTACTAATTTATCAGAATACTCTATTCTTATTGTTAAAGTTTAATTTAGATAGAATTCTTTCATGTGTTAAAAAAACATTTCATCGAATTTGGTGGAGGTGGTTGGATTAATATTATTAATATGGTTGAAAATAGCTAGTCAAATCTATTCTTTACCAGCTCTTCTTCTGGGAAGGAATTTAAACATATTCATTTGAACCAGGGGCTTCCAAACTTTGGTTTCCAAATTGTTGGGTTGTGAGTCAATTTTTGGTACATCCCACAAGAATTTGAATGCTTATGCATCTTTCTACATTTTGCAAAATTATGATTTGGTCTTCAAACTTTCATCTAGCTATAAGATAGTATCAGGACAAAAAAATATAAGGCAATACGCAAACAAGAGACTCTTGTCGAATTATTAAAAAAAATGGAAAATTTTAAACTAAATATTTATAAAATAGATAATGTATATAAATAACCAGATTTTTTTTGTATGCGATACAATTTATGACAACGCCTATTGCACAGATGTTCGCTCAGGATAACATGTCCATGCATTACTTTAGATCCCGCAATCCATTCAGGAGCTCAGTTTTGCTATAAATGATCATTATTATTTATAAAAACATTTAATTTCTAAGAAATTTTATGAAAACAACATTTGCTCTTCAGCTCTGAAACAGTGCAGTGTACCGAGACTAAAGCGGATATCTAGAGAATCAATTTCTAAAATTGAGCTACAATTTTTGAAAGTGCATTAAATATTTTTTTTCCTGAATATTGAATATTTTATCCGTCTGCATCAAGAGATCAGCCAGTTAACGAATATTTTGTAAGATCACTGCAACTGGATTGCGTTTAGCTAATTACCATATACATGATGTTGTGTTAACCAAGAAAATCGTATTAGTCTTTGAAAAAAGCTACTTCCAGAATGAAACTGAATTAAATATTCATTCGGATGGTAAAGATATCACGTCCAACACAAAGCACTCCCACGTAGGATTGTTTTCTTACATGACTTGAGTACATAATGGTTTTAATTGTGCAAATGACCCGTCCGAGCGACAAAGAACCCTCAGGGCTCCTACAGCACCACAAAAGGTTTTTAAAGGTCTGGGGAAAAAAGAGAATCCCAAGCCACCAGTTAATTTTTTTGTGTGTGTTTGTTTCGCTTTGAGGTTCTGATGTTAATATGAAAGCATCTTTATGCTTCATAAATAATGAATGAAGTTTCGCTTTCATTCATAAACTCCTATTTAAGGCTTTCTTATTTCTACAAAATTTCAACCAAAATAAAAATAAATGAAAGTATGAATGATATTTTTTATATATATTACTACCAAAATTTAAAGAAAAAAGTTTAAAAAAAACTGTAGTAAAATTAAAATGAAATCTATGATCGCAAATTTCAAGTTATCATTATTATTTTTAAGTCATTATTTGTCTTAATTAATTTAAGCATTAACCAGTTTAAACCGGTTGGAAACAATCACGAGACTTCTCTATAGGTCTTTATCCATCTCTCTCTCTCTCTCTCTATATATATATATATATATATATACATACACATAGAGAGAGAGAAAACTTTCATTTTCAATTTTTGTGGCTGGTAAACAAATTTTTGAAGCACAACCGATTTTTAGATGAAAGAACAGCTATGAATGATGTCATAGTTCTACGTCAACCTTTTAAAAACGCATCTGATTTCAAAGAAGCATACATAATAATAATGTAATACTGGTAAAAGCAGGTAAAAAAATATATGCGATTAAAAGAGGATGATGAAAATTGCCATTTATGCCTTATTCATTGCCTACACGATTTCTAGTTTTAATATTCATTGCCTATGAGATTTAGAGCTTCAAAACTTCCTAACCAAAACAACATCATGTTCTCACATAATAAAAAGATGTATATTTTTTCTGTATAAATGTTTTATACAAGATTTTTACTTAAATCTAAAACATTTTGTTCGAAAAAATAAATGTATTTCGATTTTATTTCATAATTCAAGAAATGCATTTAAGATTTTTCTTTGAAATTATGTATTGTTTTCAAAGCAAATTGAGATAACTTTTGATTTTTGCGTTTATGAGTTAGTTTAAAAATCTAATCGAAGATATTGGTTTTGAGATATAGCTCCTTTTGTACAACTTGATAAATATTCTAAAACATAATCTTAAATTATTTGCGTCCGAAGTATGCAAAAAGAAAGTATTGTAATTATCAAAAATTCGTAACCCTTGAGATTTTGAACAGTCTCGACGTTTGAGATCTCTCTAAGTTCGAACAAGAGACTTCTGGAATTATGTCTGTCTGTGAATACAATAAATAAAACGGTTTAATTCAGGAAGTTGAATTGTTGTAAATGGTTTTCACACCAATTTTACTTTGTAAATTTTCCTGAATATTTTAATGAAATCGATTCACCTAAAGTCTTTCTTTCTGAAGGCTCGAATAGAACTGAACAGTTATAGGCCACAAAATGTAAAAATCTTGTTCAATAAAATTTCCTACACATATTTGACTCTAAAAGTGTAGCTTTTCCAATTTTGAATCAGATACGTCAAATGGCTCATTGTTTATATGCTTACACTTTAATAAACACCTATTCCCTCTGCCCTTCGCACAAAATTGCGAACTTTTAATCAGACTATGAATATATTGCGTGGCATATTGAACGATAGCCACAAAATATAGATCTTTGGAGCGAATCTCTCAGAATATTTTTGTTGAATTTTTTGAGAGAATACAGTATTTTGGATGCTTTTTGCCAAATGATTAACATTAAAATTTAACTCAAATCTACAGTTATTGTAACAAAATAACTTACCGGATTTCATTATGTAATTCATTTTGTTTGCATTCTTGAGAAAGTACAAACCGACAGATGGTCAACCATTTGACAGATTTGACTCAAAATTTGAAAAGTAGCTATGTTTCAGATGTTAAACCTGTACATACTTAGCTCTTTGCTTTTTATAGTTTTCAAGTTCACTTGTACATGAACAGTGACGCAGATTTCCTATAGATGGATTTCATTCAAAAATGTGGTTGTAATTCCATTTACCAAATTTCATCTGGCTAGCTCAAAGCAGTTTTGAGTCACCATGTTAGCAGACAGACAGACAAAATGCTAAAAATCTGTTTTGCGGATTCAGTGAGTTTTGAAATGCGATTATTCGTCAAAAGCGCGAGTTCGAAATTTTTGACCATTACAATGCTTCGTTCAAGAGAAAATAAAAAGCAAACAACTAGATAAATAAAAAATTTAAAAGGATTTTACTACCTAAAAAAATTACTTGATTTTAAATTAAATCCATTTGAAATTTGAACGTCTTTTTTTATCTCTAATTTCACATGCATGTAAACTCGATAAAATAAACCATGATTTGAGTAAATGATGTTTGATATTTGTTTTAGTCTCTAAATTGTAGATCCATGTGAAATTTTGGATTAAATCAATTAAAGACTTGACCTTCTGTCAATCTGTAGTCTTGCATGCATATAAATGATGTGATTCAAAAAAGTATTAAATTTAATGATTAGAATTTGGTAGATGATGTTGTCACTAAAATTGTTAGGCTTTCCTTATTATTTTACGTGTAAAATGAAATAAAAATGAATATGAGTGCGTGCGTTCAAGCGCGTGTATGCATACATGCCTGCTTACTTCCTTTAAAAGTCTGACTAATAGACGAAAAGAATACAGTTGTATATTTCATATTTATCAATTATATTATTAATAATTTTATAGTAGGCCGGGATAGCCTGGTTGGTAGGGCGTTGATTTCGCGTCACTTGGGTTGCGAGTTCGAACCCCACCGGCCGAAGACTCTCTGTGTTTGAGGTGGCTGGCGGACGTATAAATCTTTTGTGGTCACAAAGTCCTCCATGTCGATAGTAATACCACTTGGGGTACTGGCCCTGAGACACACCCCTGGCTTAAAATGACTGACTTCTAAAGTCAGTCGGCTTGTCTGTGACAAGTGCCATCAGAAACAACAACAACAATAATTTTATAGTAAAATTGCATGCAATAAATATCTCTATAGAGTTAACCTATTAACATTGCAAATTTTGTTAATAAAATAGGAAGTATACGAAGTGAAAAAAATATGTAATTATTAAAGAAGTTTGATTAATAATACAAGAATTTATTTTGCATTTGTTGAAGAATTTTATAATCGTTTTTACAACGCGGGTCACAAATAAAGTTACATCATTTCAGATGTGAGTGAACAAAAAGTATATAGTAATGAAAAGCGTTTTATAGTTTGCTCATTTGAATAAGCCATTAATTTAAAATTTAAAAAATCCGTTGTTTTTTTAATGAAACTTCAAATAATGCTATTAGCATTTTTAATTATCTGGTATTGTTGAATGCAATGCATTAAGATGGATAATGATAAAACTAATCTTTTTTTCTCAAATATTTCAGAAAACACTGAGCTTGATTAACAAACGTACAGCAAGATATACTCAATGAATGATATTTGTATACTTCTAACAACGAAATTAAGCACTAAATCGCTAAATAGAAAGCAATAATAGTACTCTAAAACCCTAAGCAACTACAGCACGTTCTACGATCAAAATTCAAATAGAGAATTTGTTCTTGGTATTGCATTTTCTTATATATTCCCTTGATAAAACCTTACATCACATAGAATTCTTTTTTAAAACCACCAGGTTTCACTTCCTTAAAGAGGTAGAGTCATAATTCTTGTGTTTTCCAAAACTTTCACTTATTTTCCAAATAATGCCGGAAATATATTGATCTGGCATCCATTCAGTATTTCTTAAGTATCTCTGTTAATCTCTCTTTCAGGTACTAATACTAACTATGCAGGGAAAGTTTATTAAGGATTCAAAACAGAATTTTACGAACAATGAATTTTAAGACGAAAATATTATCTAAGTCCGTAACCCTTTCAAAGCAAAACTTTTTATTTGGTGAGAATAGATAAAATGTTTGAATGTAGGCGAATGACTAAATTTCCCTTTCTCAATGTTCGCTATTTAATACAAAATATGGCAATGTAATTCAATTTGCTTGAAGATTTTATGCAAATGCCATAAAAAATACTTATCAGTGTCAAAATATCCAGATAAACAATCATACATTTCTAAAATAAAAGACATTTAACATTTTGTAGATTGAATAACATTGCTCTTATAAAATATTTTATTTATATAGAAGTAATGTGATTAATTGTGTATTAGTCAATAATAAATATTTCTCAAAATATAACAATTCGTTTAAAAATTGATGAATATATATATTCTACTTTAAAATATTGATGAATATATATATTCTATTTTAAAATATTGATGAATAATTTTAATTTTTTCAATAGTATAATAAAAGAAATGTATTTTTTTATTGATAAATGAAAGACTTTTACATTTTAAAATTTTTTTATCAAATTAAAAACCAACGAAGTACAAAAAAAATGATTACAAAGGCTAAAATATTTTCATATAAAAACTGAAATAAAGCTAAAATAATACAGTTTGCAATTATTTCGAATGATTGCGTTATAAAACAAAATTCTAGAAAAAAAGTACAAGAATTAATACAAACATTTTCTAACACCGATAAAAAAAAACTGATTTTAAGAGGTTAAAATGATTTGAAAAACTTTATTCTAGTGGATTTTATTCTCTTAACAACTCTTGAAAATCCATTCAAAAGCATTCTGAAGAATACTTTTAAGAAAACAAAAACGACGAGCATAAAAACTAAATAAAAAATATAATAAAAAGAAAAGAATCTTAAATGCCTGGAAAAAAATACCTAACATTCACCCCGAGTAAAAGGTAAAGTTACTCTTTAAATTAATAAGAGCATTTTATTTTATTTATTTATTCCAAGTACAATGTGTGTGCTACTTTTATATGATTACTTGAAAAACATCCACTTTTTAAGAAATTTAAATTAAAAAAGTAATAATACAAATGCCTGAATAGTTTTTCCTCATCATGACTCTCGAAGTTAATTAGTTCAAATTAATTGTCTGGTTTTTACACGAGCCCTTGTACTTCTTCTAAAACCTCCATAATTAGAAAATCATTTTTTTTTTCAAGAACACGAGAATTTGTGCAAAAAATTTTCATAAAAATAACTTTTTTTGTGTGAAGATTTGCGTTCTTTGTGAAACGCTGAATTAATAGTGTAAGGTCACATGGCTTTGTTTTACTGGGGCTCACAATTATGTCGGCAAGTAATCTACATGATAAAACATAAAAGCTAATTTCTTTCTTCTCTTTAAGTTTACTGTGGAAATATTTTAAGTAAATACTAAGGTTATAATAATCAACTTAACTATCAAAATTGACCTTTTCGTTAAGAATCAACTTAGAATTTTCAAACATATTTTTGTTTTTGTTTTTCTGTACGTACTCTTAAATAAAAAAAATTAAAAAAATTAAAACTTTAACCAGAGAAAATGAATTTCTGCCACAATTCTTGCACATCTCAAACGTGCGGTCATTTTTTAAGATGAATATCAACTAATAATAAAGCGAATCCAGTATGGCCATTCTTTATTCTGTTAACCGATTTCCTTTAAAAATGTGATCATTAAATTAGCAAATATCATATACTAAAATACATTTGTTTAGTTTGTTGCCTTTTTTAGTTATCGCATTGTTATCAACATAAATAAGCAAACCGGCAGACACTCAACCCAAACATTCTAACAAATTTGACAAATAGCACATTTCAAATTTCATTTCTTCATCATATTCACATGTTTAGGTTATCTAGTTAACATTCACAAAATCGGATAGATGAATAAACGGCTAAACTAAAAAATTCGATACAAATGCCGAACCGTAAATTTTTAAAGGCAATAAATTGCCAGATTTGCTAACCTAACGCTATTTTTTAAATTAATAATTGGCATTTTTCTTTCAGAACATAATTCAAGATTTTTTAAGCATGTCAAAAAGAGAATGGAAAAATGACAGATTATTAAAAGTAAAGAAGGCAGTAAAAGTATCTCGCCAATCGCTGCCAAAACTTAGAAAACTCGCCAGATATTAATTAAGAAATATAGATAGTTTACTATATTTGGCAATTTAACGAATTTAAATAATTGCAGTGACTATTGTGTCTTTTTTTTTTAGTTTAACCGAGCAGACATTCCGTTACTTGATTTTGTCTAAAATCTCAGATGTATACTTTAAATGATAAAACTGCATTACAAACTTCATCAATCTAGTTCATTGAGTTTTAAAGTCACACTCACATATGCATGCATGAGGAGAGAGACAGGGTTTCTTTTAAAGGAACTTACTCAAAATGTTATGCTAATTCGCAATTTTAGTGGTAATATTTCATGTTAAATTTCATACATCTTCTTACTATCATTAATCAGTTAAGTTCACAGACGGATAATTAATATATATTTCATCTTTTCTCGGTTTTCATCCAGGCTCTGAAGGCTCATCAAAATCTGGAGACAATCTTTTGATTTTTGAATTCCTTTCACTTTGCTATTTCGTATTAAAAGAAAGAAAAAGTTCTTAATTTTACTATTTAAATTTAAATGCTTTTCTCTCTAATATATAAAAATATTTTACGTAAACATTACGTTTTGTTCGCTTTGTAGTTGGTAGATAGCAAGTCACCTGATCCATGATATTTGTGGCTTGTTTTGTCAGTATTATTTGAAATATTTAATGAAAATTATTATTACATCGAACTAAGTATTTATATTACACCTGACAGTGAAATGGTGACAAGAAAAGGAAATGTAAAGCTTTAATTACCATCAAATTAACAGCAAATATAATTAATATTATTTATTAATTCTACTTTTAGACACACCGTTTGTGGCAACACTAATAGACAGATTTCCGATTTGTTTACATTTTTCGTGTAACAAAAATTGTTCGCCTCTCGGCTCATAACCGTCTGAATACTTAAGCAATACACTTGTTAACCCTGCACTGTTTTTTGTTTTTTTTTCAAATTGTGATGGGGCGTTCTTGGATCTAAATAAATGGAAGCAAGTGGAGTTTAAAAATGTTAAATGAAACTGATGAACATCGAGTACAATATCGAACAACATCGGAGTTCGTGCACGAAAGCAAGCAGTGAGCGAAGCCTCTGGTTATATATAAATTAAAATTCTTTCTCATATAATAAATAACCTACTTTACCACATTACAAATTAGTTTTCTAAATGTATCCAAATAGTATACAGTATACAGTACACTCTCGAGTATCAAGCCTAATGGTGCGAAAGGTCAGGTCGAATAACAAAAAAGCTGGATAGCCCAGAATTCTATGAACTCATTTCTTTGCCCACCAATAGCAGAAGACAAAGTTTTTATCCAAAACTCACTGTTATAATACGTGTTTTCTCACTTCTTATTGAGTACTAAGCCCTTCATTTGTCTCAAGACACTCAGAATATGAACGTAGCCGCGGCCTGTTGATCATAGAAACAGTCGCCTGTAACGTATCGAGTTAAAAAAAAAAAAGGCACTGTATTGGTAGTTTATATATGTTTATATATTGCACTACATGTTTCAAGAATTTATTAGAGAAAAAGTAAGTTAAAGGATATAAACTGTTCACATCTTAACATAAATTATATAATTCCGAACTTAAAAGCAGGAAACATAAGCAAAATATTTACGTAAATCGTAGGCCTAATTTTTTAAAAAATTGGCTCAAACTGATTTTATTTTTCACTGATAAAAGATACACAGATATGAAAAGGTAACACAAACATAAGAGTCAAAAGTTACAGTTTTAAGTCTTTGAAAACCTAGGTCGGATAATACGGAAGCCGGATAATAGCGAATGGGTCGCGAATACGGGAGTGAACTGTCATTAGAAAACCAATTTACCATTCACTCCATTTAAAAAATATAGATTATTTAAACCGATTCTACATTTATTCCTTGAGACGTTTTTGTTCACATTCTACATATATTATTTCATACTTTACAATTCCAACCTCAAGTGTAAACACAGCTTTAATGCACTTACAAAATCCGTCATCCATTTTGACTGGGAAAAAAAATAAATCATGACAATCGATGCCACATCCTGGAACGTTTCCCCTTGATAAAATGTAAGCCATTTTATACAGTTTTAAATTATTCATGGAAAACAGAAAGGAATTTTCCAGAAGGGTTTGTTAAAAACCGTTATGAAAGCAAAATCAAGATACTCCTCCAAAAGATATTGATCGAATTTTAAACAAGAATAAAAATAATGATTACTAAATAATTCTGCGCTTTGGGGGATGGACCTCTCCCTAAGATTTTGACCGACTTGTCAAATCATGCGAAGGAAATTTCCAAACAAAGAGGGCCTGCCTCGGAACAAAATGGACGGAACTTATAAACATCCGCAAAATATGCATGCCTGAAGTTTGCATCTTTAGGGAAATTACGTTAAAGAAAAAGGAAGCACGCCTTGTTAAAGTAGATCCATCCGCTGAATAAATTTTTACCGCTCTAGGATATTTAGTAACTTCGATCGCAGTTGTTTCAGAAACGGGGACTCACAAATAAGAGAATGAATAATAGCCATGAATAAAATTATCCAGCAGTGCGCCATGAACCGCAAGCCAACTTTGCCCCTTGAAAATTAATGAACTAACCGATCGCGCGAAAATACTCGAAGCCCTGGCAGCGAACGGGCCAAAGTTTTAATCTCTTGAGTAGACCTTTAATAAGGCAATCGCTTAGAAATTCTTAGGGAAGCTTTCAAAGATTCGAAAGCTTAGTAAATAACGACGAGCTTGCACGCCGCAAACGGCTGCGGGCCTGCTTCAATCATCGACGGGAAAACCAATAGGAGTAGACAGATAGGATTTATCAAACTTTGTGTGTGTGTGTGTTTTTGAAATTTCTAATATTTGATAAGAATCGAGCATAAAATTGGGGTTCATTTTCCGTGAAGGCTGAATATTTTAAGGCACATAGGAGAAATTATGTGCTATGAAAGGACAGAAAGGAATTTAACGAACGTGTCTGTGTATGTAGTGCATGTGTATGCGTATTACTTTCTTTGTGTATGTCTATGCGCGTGTCTGTATATGTGCATATGCATGCGTGCGTGCGTCTGTAATTTTTAATTATGATGAATTATTTTTTGTGAGGAATGTATATTTTAAGGTAGGTTGTGAGCATAATGTAAGGGTCCACAGATGGGGTTTATCATACTTAAGTGTGTGTGTGTTTTTGAGCAAGTGTTTGAAATAATCGGTCGAAAGCATGTTAAGCATAACCTCATTAGCGTGGGAAAAAACCTGAATCCTTACTCATTTGGCGTTGGGGAAATAAAAATAATTTTGGCGATAAAGTTATTTTTTAATTAATAATAAATTAACCACTCAATTAACCGGAATAAATGGTAGCCTATGTCCTATTCTGGACTATAATCTACCTCTGAGATAAATTCTATCCAATTCCATCCAGCCGTTCTGGCGTGATTGACTAACAAACATCCATTCATCCAAACTTTCACAATTATAATAGTAGTATAGATAAAAGTTTAATAACAATCGGAACATTATACAGTGCTCATTTAATAGCACATTATCTGAACTTCATAAATTATTAGTAATGTTAGTTCATTGTAAATGTTAGAAAAAAAATTATAGTTTTATAGATATCTCTTTAAATGTTATTTTTTTACAGAAGAGAAATTTTAGAGAAATAATCGCAGCTGCTAGCAAAAAAAAAATCCTGAAATACAAAATATCTTTACTTCTTTTATTAATCTTTATCTTACTTCTTATATTCTTCTTATTATTATTTGCTTCTTCTTTATCTTACTTCTTATATCATCGATTTCTGTTTAATATATATATTTATTGTGCCTAGGATATAGAAAAAGAAATAATTCAATCTTAAATTGTTAGTTATATAATACTTGTTATAAATTCTAAGAGAAACAAGGTAGATGGGCTATTTTTTTATTCATTATTTTTTAATTTCTGAACACTTTTCTTTATAAAACCATTCGAATTTTATTTCTGCGTTTATTCTAAGGGGAGTTATATTGATTTTTCTTGTCTGAACAATTTATATTTTTATTGTCATTTATATCTGTGATTATTGTTTCCACAAATTCTAAATTTTGATAAAAATCTACGTACAAAAAATTGCGTAAGATATAATTCATATTTGTATGTTGAAATATGATATAGTAATTTCTCAACGTAGTCTGCTGCTACTGAACTATTAATATATGTTCGAAAGCTTTTAAAATGGTTCCATTGCTTCAAAATTCGAAATAATTGAAAATTATATGCTGTTTATCAATTGAGCTCCAATATTTAAAGAGTAGATAGAATTATAGCTTCTTTCTTCCTTTAACTGGTATATTATGGTTGAATAGATGGGGGTTTCTTCAATATATTTTATACAAAAAGTGAAAACTATAATATCTTAAAATATTTTTCAATATTTTACGCGAATCTTTTGAAACACCCTGTTTCGTCTCTTCTTTTTATAGGACCTCCAGAACCCCTTCAAAACTGCACCATCACCAACCAGTCTTTCAGCTCCCTTTCCCTGTCCTGCGACATCGGTGATGACGGCGGCAGCAAGCAGTCTTTTCACCTGGAAATCTACAGTATGAGAAGGGAGCAGCTCCTGGCAAACGTAACATCGCACGATAATCCCAGCTTCATCGTCAGGGGGCTTCCTGCGGGCACCTCCTTCATCGTGGTGGTGTATTCTTCCAATGCCAAGGGAAGGAGTACTTCAGTCGCATTAACAGCATCGACGTTATTTTCTGCTGAAAGGCAAACAGGTATTATTAAATTTAAAGAAGTTCTTTTAACCCTTTATTTACCGACAGTACTTTAAAATACAATTTAAAATCGGCTGATATTACCACAATGTGACTATTTTTTCTAACATTATTTAAAAGAAACAAAGAACTTATTTCCAATAGAAAGTAGTAGATGTGAAATGAAAATAACATTAAAAATCTTTTATAATTAATTTAATTGTTTTAATTAATTAAAAAAGCTTTCTTTTTTCTTCTTCCTGGTTTATTCTGTACCAAAAATTAACGAATGGTTCAAAATAAATTTGAAAAATTAATGGTAAAAGGATTTGTTAAGTAAAGGGTTCATGAATTCTATGATGTTTCTTTTATGGAGTCTAATTGCCCTTGTTCTGAGATTCATCTCAAGTAAGAAACAAAATTTAAAATTTTATTTCTTTAAAAGTGCCTTACTTTGGTGAACAGAAAATATAACCAATATTTATTACTAATCCTTTAGTACCAGTTGGTTCGCCAATATTTATAAAGGCTAAAAATTTTAACGAAATATTTTGTGCAATTTGTACTTAATGCATTTTTCTGCAAAATTGTTTTAAGCTTCAAGTTCAAATAGATATGCAACTCAACACACACTATCCCTTCAGGAAGCACTTCAGACATGAAGATAAGAAGCTTCCAGTATGATGGTTGGTTTTTTCCAGAATGGTGTCGGTTCGACAGTTCCCTACCGATGACGAGATATGCTTCTCACAGGAAGGGTTGTTCCAATG
Source organism: Argiope aurantia (assembly GCA_026543865.1). NCBI lineage: Eukaryota > Metazoa > Arthropoda > Arachnida > Araneae > Araneidae > Argiope > Argiope aurantia. Next base: position 30,355 of record JAPMOR010124660.1, on the reverse strand, counting down.
CCGGTAACGGCCCTTAGTTACCATCAATGCAATGTCGATCCGATTATTTAGATTATATCAATATCTTCAGGGCGAATTGGAATAGGCAATGTGTGATATTTTAGAAGATTTATACCATTCTGTTCATTGTGTAACGCATTTCTTTAATTTTCTATTACTATTTTTATACATTCAATTATATCAAAGGAAAAAAACAGTTGAGTTTACATCGGGAGCACTTTAAAATTTTCACCATTGCTTAATTCTGAAGTTAAATATTAATTTTTACTAATAATAAAGATGAATGTATGTCGTCTAATAATAAAAATGAATGTAAAATAAAATGAAGTTGCGATACCGCGAAATTAAGAAGCTTAAGGAACCGGACACTTTTTTAATAATGTTATGAATTATGGACTGCCCTCCATTAATAAGATTCAATACAAAATAAAAAGAATATATGTAAAGCAATTAGAATGAATTCTAACAATTTGGCGGAATCATAGACATGAAGTTATATCTAAACGATTTATTTAATAATAAATGTAACCAATGTTCACGACGAACCATTTGAACACTAGAGACGACTAACTGTTAATACAACAAACTTCTAAGAATTATATTAACATGTATTGTACTGAAGCTCTGTGAATATTAAATAATAAGTTGAACAATGGGCGAAAAATAAACCCAGGATGAAAGACAAGTGGTAACCATAGAAACGGCATGAATTCCACTTCAACAATGAAATATATTGTTATGAAATATATTTAAAATATTTTTTTAATTAATTAAAATTAGCAAAAATTATGGCTTTAAAAAATTGATTTCAATGAAATGGTAATTTTTTTCATTTTCAAACAATGTAAAAATAATTTTTCTTTAATTAATATTTTTTTCGTTTTGAATCAAAAACATCAAATTTTCACTTAATTTTTAATTGATCAAATTATTTAAAAATTCAGTTCTTACCCTATATTTTATATTGTGCCTAAATCCATGGCTTTGTTTGCTTTAGATCAAACAACTTAGCTGGTAGAACGCCAACACACACTCATTCATTTTTATTAATTGTAAAAATAGAGATAGATAGATATAAGTAGCATTTTTCTTTCATTTTATATATAGAGAAAATGCTTCTAAAATATATTTAAAGAAGATTCAAACCTCTAGTCCCAAGCACCGTATCAGGGTCACATTTTGAATTTAATTCGTCTATCCTTATTTATTTTTTAAAATTTCTTTTAATTATGTAACAGCGATCACGCCCACAAAAATATGTATTCAATACTCTCGCAGTATTAATGTAGTAACTAAAATGATAAAAAGTAATTGTGATATTATTTAAAATATTTAACATACATGACTATGAAACATGCTTAAAATACTTTTAAAAGTAATTCAAATAACATACAAAATTATACAAACATAAAAATGTTCGTAACTGAAAAGTTTTTTTCTCTCTCTCTTTTAAAATGCTATAAAAATGCTGCCGCTGTTTTTGTTTAAAATGCTGTTGTTTTGCGCATTATTGCGTACGACTTTTTATGTAGATGTTCCAGTCACCTCTAAATGAAATTAGAGGAGACTGGACCATCTATATTAAAATTAATGAGAAGGGAGGTGTAGCAAATCAGTAAAAATTGACACCCTTGATACCTTTCATATTCTGCATCAAGATTCATAAAACATATGCCAAAACATTGTCAATATGACATTTGTGCTTTTGATGTCTTTAATATTCTGCACCAAGATTCATAAAACATTTGCCAAAACGTTGTCAATATGACATTGGCACTTATGATACCTTTCATGTTCTGAACCAAGAGTCATAAAACATATGCCAAAACGTTGTGAATATGACATTGAAACCTTTGATACCTTTCATATTCTGCATCAAGATTCATAAAATATATGCCAAAACGTTGTCAATATGACATTGGTACTTTTGATGCCTTTAATATTGATTCATAAAACATTTGCCAAAACGTTGTCAATATGACATTGGCACTTATGATACCTTTCATGTTCTGCACCAAGATTCATAAAACACATGCCAAAACGTTGCCAATATGACATTGGAACTTTTGATTCCTTACGTATTCTGCACCAAGATTCATAAAACATTTACCAACACGTTATGCATTTAATATGATGACTAAAATAGTCTTTATCTTCGTATCTACCATGCTGTCTATTAAGAAATAATGCTTCCAGATGATTGTATAGGTTTGTTACAAAGTCTAACTTGATCGCAAAATGTTATTGTAAAAAAACTTTTATAATTTGGCAGACGGTTACTGCGATATATTGCACAAGTATTTATAAAAATTTTAATAAAACCATTGACTTCAATGACTCTCAAAGTGAGCACCTTTGAAATAGTTTGAAGAATGTCCATATGGTACTCCATTTATTGTCAAGTATTATTCATTTTTCGGTTATCACATTAAACACGCCATATGTAATCTTAATTTTGACTGTATCAGTATCTCCAACTTATTTTACAAATACTCTGTCCTTCATGTACGAGTAATTACGATTCCCAATACTTCAAAATTGACATTGAACAACAATGGCCGATTTCAATTAATGGAACCAAAGAACCCATTAAACTTTTTCCTTTTTCATGCCACTTTAGTAACAATTGAATGTGAAATCACAATTTTTGCATTAGTTGCTCTATCTGTTGAACTAAAACAAATTTTTAAAAAAATGATTATTTTATACTAAAAATTTTACGATGTTATATTCAATGGTTGTTTCATAATATTTTTTGTAACTAGGAAATACTTTATAACCACCTTTATATCACCCAACTGACGTAAGCTAATTGTATTACAATAAACACTTCTACCTTTTTAAAACAATTGATCAATTTTTAACCACTTCAGCTTAATTAAGTAAAAAAGCTTATTTCCAATGAAAATAAATCGAAATTAAAATGTATTTTTATGTAGTTTAAATTAAAATAAGGTATCTAATTGAATTTTTAAATCAAAGGTTACATTTTTATTTTCAAAGACAGAAAAAAAAATTTAGAAGTCATCTAATTTCCATTTAATTAGGATATCTAAAAATTATCTATTCTTTATAATATAAAAACTTTTATTGTGAAGATTTTTGAATACTTTTAAAAAGTTGTTGAACTACATACCTTATGGTTCAGCATTTCTTTAAAACATCGAATTGCTTTTTTAGTCTCCGAAAGTATTATTCCGCAAAAAACTTAATTGTTGTGTTTTGTTCTTCTATTCTTTATTCAAAAGGCTTTACATCAAACAATGTGAATTCTTATATTACACCATCAAAATTATTTTACTTACTTTGATTTATTTACTTAAATACGCACAGTTTGCTTGTTTTTTTCCCCCTTAAAAATTGCATTCCGTGTCGATACAAGCATTAATGTAATTAATATTTTCGAAATATTCACATTTTTCTTATCACAGTTTTACATGTGCTCCTTTTAGTCTTTTCTTTCGGAGATTAAACATAACATTTGGTTTCTTCCGGAGATTTTACATAACATTTTGTTTAAATTTCTGAAGAGTTAAAAAAAAATTGTTTCTTTTTTGTATTTCCTCATAAAATATTAAATAATTTTGGAATGCTTATAAAGGGTGTCCCAAAATTATCGCAAGATTTGAATTTGCCACCACTCGTGCAGTAAAGGTGTTGACAACCTTATTAAAAAAACCATTTGACAGCTGATAGCTTAGAGTTAGTAAAAATGTAGCGTTATACAATAGAACAACGTGTTAACGCAATATTTGAATTAAATAAAAAAAATCACGGTTTTTTTTTCTTTAAATTGTTATATTTTCATTGAATCGTAAAGTACACAGGATAGGGTTATGTATGGGATAACATATAGAGCAAATGGCCTTCACGGCTTTGCTTGCACACACGAACACTTTTGTCGAAATTTTCCATGACCATTTGCATGAATGTAGCTGAATTTCGCCGATTTCGTCGTAGCTGAATTTCGTTGAATTTCCTTCTTCAATGCAAATTATTCTTCTGGACCTGTTGGAATAGACCTTTGACTTCGACGAACCTCATAAAAAGAAATCAAATGGCGTTAAATCACACAGTCTAGGGGACCAATTCTCAAATTTTTGAACTGTGGCAGTCAGATTTTCTTGATTTTTAAAATATTATTCAACAATGAAAACTCGCTGTTCTATCGTATAACTCTCCATTTTTACTAATCCTAATCTATGAGCTGTCAGGTGGATTTTTTAATAGAATTGACGACAAGTTACTGCACGGATGGTGGCAAAGTCAAATCTTGTGTTAATTTTGGGACACCCTTTAAATGAATAGTAATTCTCAAAACGACCGAAATTTGAAAAATTAAAATTATATAAGTGCATTTTCCTTTACACGAAACCATTTTAAAGCAAATATTCTACGATATTTTATTTCCCAAATAGTAAAAGGATGTGAAAACAGTGGAAAATAAAAAAAAAATAAAAAAATAAAACATCGTCGACTATATTTCGTCTGGTTTTAAATTACAAAAAAGACCATCATTTAGTACGGTAGGTAGATGGATTTGTTAAAGTTACGCTATAACTTGGCGTCTGTATCCGAAACAAAATATACCACCGTCAACCGAAACGGAAAAAAAATCATTTGTTAAACTTAAGAAATAAAAAGCAAAACAGCATCAAATCTAACTAGAAATTTAAAAAAAAAAAAAAAACATCCTTCATTTCCTAAAACAGAAACAGAGTTGAATCTCGTATTCAGTTGGTGTTTTTATAGGCAAATGTGAAGAACCCGAAGAAGAAAAAAAGCATTTTCGATGGAACTGGCAACAGAAAAATGTAAAACACACTTACAAACGCGAGGAAAGGCATCGTTAAATATACCATCTCGCAGCTGCAGAGACAGAATAAAAACAAAACCAAGCCCATTCTCCGGGGTGTCTTTTCAATTTCGTACCGGAATGAATAAATGTTTGTTTTGTCTTTTACTTCTAGCCGACTTATTTGTCACCGGCAAGTAATAAGTGAGGGGCAGTGACGTTGATTAAGAAGAAATAAATTATTTGGATGAAAAAAAGTAAACTGTAACTGTGCTGTAAACCTCGAGCAGTGAATGCAGAGCCCGTCCAGACTGTAGCAATAAATAATCATTTGCTCGAGATATATTTTACTGTTAATTTGAATTTGCGACGTAAATTACTGATGCTTAATTTTGTGATGGACAAAAATAATGCAAGTTTTCGCTCGGTTAATGAAGAAATATAAATGTTTTATTTGCTGCCTCGCTTCGTTTATTTATTCAAAAGTTTTCGCTGATATTTTTAGAGGTTGTTTTTACTTAATTTATTTCATATTTTTTTGCTTATTGTTTTCCCGGACTACTTTTTTCTGTGTGAGTTCATTTGTTTTCTTAAACGTAGAAAAGTTTTTTGTTAGTTTTCTAAAGCATGCACGTTAATTTCAGAGAGAAAAGATATTACCTACGCGTTTTTATGCTTCTAATTAATATAATGCATTTAGATATTCGAAATGAAATATGACAAAGTCTGATTATTAATGAACAACCTCAAACATATTTTTTTTAAAACCTGAGGAAAAAAACTAGAAAAAAAAAGTAATTCAACTTGTTTCATTACCAATACGTATAACATTTTAATGATATTAAATATTCCACATTTAATGACGTTCGATCTAATCAAATGTGACTTTCTTCAAAGAATATTTTCAATTTGAATTCCTTTTTAATCATCATTTAAACATTTTTTTATATTTTTCAAAATGTTACATAAATTTTACATTCTAAATCAAATTTTTAAAGATTATTAAATTTAAATATATTAGTATCAGAAATGACATTTATTCGAAGAATCCCAGAAAGTTTCAGTTTCATAATGCAAAAGAAAAAAAAACGGGCAGAATTTAATTTTAAAAAATAATACAAAGAAGATGTAAGATATCATTTAAAGTTTTATATTTATAAATTAAAATATGTATATAATTTACAATTCTGTACATTGTATACATGTATTAAAAATTATTCATACAAATCCTTCTGCAATTATTGAAGGTGATTAAATCCTATTTGAAATGTTGCTAGTGTCTTTTTTAAAAATTTAGAAACTAAATTCTGATGTCTTGAGCACATGTCTGGTTAACAGAAGCTCTTTTTTGGAAAAGATATGTTCTAGGAAAATGAAATCTTTCAAAGTGAGTGATTGGATTGGATTCGATTGGATTGGTCTGGACTGGATAGAACTTGGTTGAATTGAATACTGGTTTTATAAGACTTGGTTCAAAATCTAAATTTTCTTGCTTTGTTGATAAGATATGGATTATCTATAAATTTGGGAAAAGAAATAATTTCGTTTTTAATATACTATAAATGAAAAGTTATTTAAAAGCTTTTTAGACACATTAATCAAATTGATTGAATTAAATTTGAAATGCTATATGCATCTAGATTTAAGATCTGGACGTTGAACACTATATCATAAAAAATGGAGCCTTCACACTTTTTTTTTCTTTCCATCGCTGTACTTTAAACCTCTTATATTCATAAGAAGCAATATTTTATTTTTATTTTAATAGGAGCAAAACTGCACAAGGGAAAAATTTGATAAAGCAATAAAATTGGTTTCAATTTAGTTACAAGGATGCATATTACTTTTATAAATTATTTTTTTTAAATTATATTTTGAAAAATTTATTAAAATTAAGATAAAATTGTAAATTATAATATATTATTTAAAATATAATTGCCCTTTAAGAATGTATATAAATCATATTTAGTCGATACTTATCTAAGAAGTAACTGATGAAAACTGGTGTTAAAGCTTGTTATATAATTAAGCTTCTTAAGAAATAATTAATTTTGAGATTTAGGGAACGACTTAGATGCAAAGCGCAAAATGGTAGATACAATTTTCATGTCGCTTTTGTCGAAAGACAGATGTATTTCCGGCTTTATAAATTCTCCTGGGGCAATATTTATGCAGACTGTTATTATACAGATGAACTAAAATTGAAATAAAATATGATATCATAAACTATGTTAATCCGACATCAATTCAGCATCCGTTAGAGATATATATATAAAACTCTCTTCTTTACCTTGAAACTAATTGCACAGGGAATCAAAATTACAAACCCATAACAATATTTACTGTCTTGATTTTCACCAATTTAATTTGGTTTACAAAATCATGTTCCATTTCAATGCCACATGGCCAAGTTTAATTGTCGTCAAATAACATTCTCAATTTGTCACCATATTAATTGTTTCTTGTAGCCAGCTTCCAATACAATTTATTCATTATATTTAACAAATTAAAAGGAACACACCATAATTGCCAAATAACAATATCATAATTTAAAGAATTATCAAAAAATACATTTAAAACTATCGTTTTTATCATCTTTTATTTGTACCTTTTATTTTATAAGCATATGATATTTTTAGAAGCTCTTATAAATACAGACAAAAAAATGATAGAAGATTCATTTTGATTCTAAAAAAGTACATCTCACTTTACACTAAAATGTATTTAAGAAATGAAAAAGAACACACCCTAACTGCCAAATAGCAATGTCATAATTTAAAAAACTTTCAAAAAATACATTTAGAACTATCGTTTTTATTATATCTTATATATACCTTTAATTTTATGAGCACGTGGTGTTTTTAGAAGCGCTTATAAATACAGATAAAATAATGATAGAAGATTCATTTTTATTCTAAAAAAGTACCCCTCACTTTACTCTAAAATTTATTTAACAACTGGAAAGGAATACACCATAACTGCCAAATAGCAATATCATAATTTTAAAGAACTATAAAAAAATACATTTAAAACTATCGTTTTATGAACTTTATAAACTTTTATACTTTTTAAAAACTTTCATAAACTATAATTTTACCTGATAAGCATTTAATATTTTTAGAAAATCTTATAAATACAGGCAAAGCAATGAAAGAAGATTCATTTTTATTCTATATAAAGTACCTCTCATCTTATATTAAAATTTTCAGTAAAAAAATCTTTCAAACATGTGTAGGGATTACTCTTAAAAGATACATTTCGACTTATGCTAAAATGTTCGACAGTATTATCATTCAAACGTAGGTAATAATATTGCAAATTTAATAATGTAACAAATTCTAAGTCTCGAAATTTTATACATCAAAGAAATAATAATTTAAAATTTTCAAGGGGGAAAAAGTGCAAGTTAGAAATAGAAAAATGTATACATTCCAATCTCTAAAAATCATGGAAATCATATCTTCAACGATAAAAAAGTTTTAAATGATAAAATTATTTTTACATTTTTATTCTAATTTTATTTTTTATTCTTATTACTTTTCTTACTTTATTTTTTTATTCTAATTGCTGAAATTAAAGAACAAAAATAAAAAAAAAATTATATTTTAAAATGTCTTTTCCAACGTAATATATTTTACTAGAAAGTTATTAATTAAAAGAAAGTTATCTATAGAGAAAAAGACGTAAAGATATTAGGTAAAAGAAATTTTCTAAATCCTTATTCATTTCCTAATTTTCTAAATTACATTTCTTATCAAAATTACTAGAATTATCGGGCGTAATTTCAGCCACAAAAGCCACAATGAATCCAAGATGCGTGACTATAAAGGGTCGTAATTGCTTTCGAAATAGTGGAACCTGAGCATATGGAATACTTGTTTCAATTACTTTTCCCCAGAGAATTGTCATAAGTTAAATTAAAATTCCTGAGATAATTAACTTATTTCATTAAAACTTTGAAATTAATTCCTTCTTTGATGGAACAAGGAAGCGTGAATTAAGAGATGTTGGCTTCGAAATTTGAATAATATTAAGATATTATTAAACTCAACCCACATCTAAAATATAATTAGATTTCTTGGAAATTTAAGGGTAAATGGCACAAAAAAGTCATGTTTGGTTTCCCTCCGATTTAACAAATCCCCCATTTTAAAAAGATTCTGAAGATTTTTGATGATATTTTGTTGCATTATATTTAATTTCGATGTTATAAAAAATAATTCCTACTCAATAAAATTTCGCCACTTTTTTTACAAATTTCCGGCTTTTTCATTTCGTTTATTAAGATTTTACACCATCTCATTTGTCTAAGTTCTCCAACGAAATCTATAAATTGTTCATAACCTCACGTGCTCTTTTTTCAATTACAGAAAATTATAGAGCTGTTTAATTTTCCTTACTTTGATAAAAAAAAAAATGTGAATGATTTCAGTGGAATTTTGTTCATTTCTTTATGCCTTCATGATTTTATTTTTTATACCTTGTAAGTAATAAAATTTTCCGCTCCATTTTTTACTACAAACTATTACATGAATCCAAAAAAAATACATTTTCAGAATTATGTGTGTCTTGTCGCTCTGTCTATTTAAGAAAACGATATCTTTAAAACGCTTTCAGCTAGACGGACGAACCTAAATATACGGACACGAAATTTTCAGTTTTTTTATCAAATCTTAAAAGAAATATATTCAGAGGAAATCCGCCCTTTTGTGTGCAAATAAATGCGTCTGTAAATTGTTCGTAACCTCACGTTTTCATGCTTTTTTACAGAAACTTATAGAACTATCTCATTTTCTTTACATTGAAGACCACGTAAACGATTTTAATAGAATTGTGTTCAGGGCTTTATGCTTCCATTGTTTTATTTTTATTAAATTGTTTGCAATGAAATCGCATGTTCTACTTTTTATTGCAAACGATTACGTGAATCCAAAAAAAAATTTATAATTATGTCTGTCTGTCACTCTGTTTAAGAAAGCAATATCTCATAAACACTTTGAGCTAGATGATAGAATCTCAATACACAGACTCTACTCCAAATGTGTAGTTTTTATCAAATTTTGAAAGAAATCTATTCAGAGGAAGTTCTCCTTTTTGTGTGAAAATAAACACATAACCTCACCTGATAAACATCTTGATGCATTCCCATTTGTCAAAATTCCAACGAAATCTATAAATTGTTCATAACCTCACGTGTATTTGCTCTATTACGGAAACTTATGGAACTGTCTAATTTTCTTCATGTTCATGGAGACAGTGTGAACAATTGCAGTGGAATTGTTTTCAGTGCTTTGATTTTTATTTCCTTGTTTGCTACAAAATTGGCTTTCTATTTTTTATTACAAATGATTGCTTGAATCCGAAAATACACATATTTAGTATCATTTCTGTCTGTTTATGAAAGCGATAAATCAGAAACACTTTGAGTTACACGGATTAACCTGAATACACGGACGATGCTTCAAATTTGTAGATTGTTATCAAATTTTGAAAAAATTCCATTCAGAGAAAGTCGACCTGTTCAGCTCTCCGAGCTCAAATAAACACGATAACAATTAACAGTAAAAAATATGATGAATGAAATTTAATAGGTATATAATCTAGAGTGTTAACATAATTGTATAATACAGTGTTATAATAATTAGTAATAAAATTTACACAGTGTATAATTTACCCGTATCAAAAGTCGAACGAAATTCGTCAGGAAATTAATGGTCTGTCTTTCTTTACTTTTTTATGCATGTAAGCCCTGTACTGCAGAAACGCAATGATTATATTAAATGAAATTTGATTGTGCGATCTCGTGACGACAGTTATAGATTTTTATTACATTTCAGCTTTACTCGATTGGGAAAAAAGGCGTCAAAATATGCCCCAAATTATCTAGTATTTGTTTATTAACTACACGCTAGTAATTAATCTCCAAAAAAATCAAATCATCAAATATGATGATTTTCTACTTTAAGTACAAACATTAGATTCCCTCGAAAGGATATTTTCCTAATAAATGTTCGATAATACCATAGAATTAATACACAAGACCATATATTTGTTTTGTTTTTTCAATATACTGCGAAATACACAACTCTCGTGTGGGATCCTCTATAAATAAAACGTGGGTTCGAGTTTCATTCCAAGGAGGAATTATCATTAACCTCCCCCCCCCCTCTTGTTGAGAAGTAAATTCGCAGGAAGTCAAACGTCCATCCACCACTGTAGTGTAAAAATTAAAAGAGCCTCCAGATTAGTTGTTTTCCTCGTCATCAGAATATAGCACAAAACCCAGTCCCCAAATGGCCCTCATGTTTTTGTTTTGTTTGTTTTTTGGGGGGGGTTTTGACAAAGAGAATTGAAATATTGCTTAAATCTACTAAACACACAACAGAAATAACATAAGACATTGTATCTACGCATATTATCATAATCACAGGAACCGAAAAATAGCATAATGCAAATCCGCACGAATAAATAAAAAAGAACTATTAATTAAAATTTCTGATAATTATTTTCACATATTCAGTAAAGACTATTAAAATATCCTTATTGCTAATCCCACTGGGGTAGGGGAGGCACCTCAAAGGATGAAAAGCTTCTTGTATAGTGGATAGTACTTGCCGCCCTGGTGGGTGTATAAAGAGATGGCGGCTGGCCATCTCCCATCGATGTCGGGACGTATTTTCCTAGAGAAGGATTGCGCTGTGGTCTCGACCACAGTTCCCGCTAGTGCTGTTGTAGCGGTGGTCCAGTCATTCAGTTTTATGTGTGGGCCTACGGGCGGGTCGGCGTAGTCAATTAATGATATCCCCATTGGTTGTTCGAGCTTTTGATGCGCTCTTTTAGGTAGTGCTTTACTTCTTTTTGTAATTGCAAGAGTAAGTATTTAAAATCATTTCTTAATACGTATGAATGGAACCCATCTCGGTGTTTTCTGTCTTCATAATATATTCCTATTCCATGTGAAAAGCAGCAATTTGCATCACAAATGAGATGTATGGTGTGGTGTATAATATTCGCGAGTTTTAAGATAGATTGGACAGAATCAAATTCTGCTCCATTTTTAAAGAATTGGAGCTTCAAAATAATATGGAAAATATTATTTTTTACTACTTCTTCGCACATATATAGAACTTTTTCCTATGATTAAATTAATCAATGGAATGATCTACCGATTAGTATGATCTTACAGTTACGAATTTTAAAATTGCTTCCTTGCACATCTATTCTCATAGTCAGTAAGTGAGATTTTAAAGTATGTTAACTGATACTGAATATATGCCGGACTAATGACCTCCCAATCTTGACGACGAACTTTGCGAACATTTGCTGGTTTTTCGATGTTTTGATGACTTAAGCAACAAAAATGGAAGTTTTAAAAAATTCAAGAATTATGAAGACATCTTTATTATGAACCGAGATCTGAAGATCCTTCTAGAAATTTTCAAAACTTATTCAGAAACTATAAAAGATAAATCGGTGATATGAGAATTTAATTTTCTCTTTGCAATGTTGATTACAGAAAGATCTCTTCAGTTGTTTTAGGCTGAGCAATGTTGTGGTGTACTATTATTTAATGGGCGATTTGCAATCTCCTAGTGTATTTTTACAAGTACTGTCTTCGTCATCGTTTCGGCTGTAATTTGCTACCCGGGCTTCCGAGTATTCTTATGGAATAAAGCATCGTTGGCTATTATCCAACTTTTTAGTTAGATAATAGTCAACGATGCTCACCTTAAAGTATTAGATGATTTCCATAGAATTATAAAACTCCCTGATTGCGCATGTCTTAAGTACAATTGACAAGAACAAACAACAACTGTATATTTATAGCCAGTAATTTTTACAGATATGTATCTAAAAATATTCTTAATTAGAAAAGTATTTTTTTAAATGGTGAAATGTAAACATTTTATTATTTTGACTAGTTATCATGTAATAATCTCACTAATATTAATACATAATATGTTTACTTAGATAAAACGGAAATATTTTATTCCACCAGTTTGTTATATTTTTTTATTTCTGAATTGTTAGGCCAAAAAACTAAAATTTATCTTACTAATGAAGTTATTTCTTAATTATATTTACTTAGTTAATTGCACCTAATTAAGTGTATTTACTCTGCAGTCAGGGAAAGAAACCACATTAGCACGAATTTTTAAAATGTTTCATGAATTAATGTTTGTTAACTATTTGATAATTTCTGAGCTATTATAAATAGATAACTTAACGGAACTAATTTTCGATACTGAAAACTGTTGAAATCTGAGTTTTAAAAAAGAGAATGAATAAGTTTTCTTAATGAAAATTATATCTAATGTAAAATATTACATCTAAATTTATTCTTTCCTGTTATAGAAACACGCTGTAACAAAATTTTCGCAAACATTTCATAAACATCTTGTTTGAAATTCTTATCCCTCTTACCTTACACTCATGTAATGAGTGCCTGGAAATCCTTTTTCAGCATATATGATGCATAATGAATGAATTGCTCAATTTCATTATTAGCTAGCCGCTTTGTATAATCAGTAGATCCACCAAAAATATTTTTAATTTTTAATTTTTGTGAAAATTTTTATGAATAAGTTGATGTTTATTATATCTTCAAAAATTATTTTTAAGATTTAAATTGTGATAAATACTAAATCGGTGTTATTTCATTTTCTGATTTCTTCATGTAAATTTTGATGATAAAAAACAGAATTTTCTTTGTATAAATTGTGAAAATAATAAACAGAATCTTTCTTCTTTATCTTTTAACTGTGAAAGAAAATAACGACTTTAAATACTGATGAAAGAATGAAAACGATTTACATTTTTTCTCAATAATAAAATATGCTATTGAAAATTATGCAAAAAAAATGTAGTTATTTAAACTTTAGGAAAACTTTTGGACGGCAACTAAACTGATATTATTAAAATTATATTTTTTTTAATTTCAATTTTAAAAATCTTCAGTAATATTACCGAATTTAACGCAGAAAAATGTCACAGTATCGTTTAATTATTAATTAAATTTTCATAAAATATCTTTACAAAGTTTACATTCCTGCTTTCCAAAGCTTATTTTTACGGATTCATTAGTATTAACTTAAACAATCAACCATTCTCTTTTGTAATTAATGAATATTATTTGTATCTTGCGACAATCGAATCTGATACGAATAAGCTACATGCATGCATTAAAATTTTTCTAATTTTTAGTACGTATTAAATTTTACGTACACATAATAAAATTTTGCTAAATTTGAAATATATGCAATGGTAATATTTATAAAATATAAAATGCATAAAAGATACAACAGGGGAATGTTAATTTGTAAAATAATTAAATGTAAACATTAAACTTATTACTTTAACGGCCGATATTATCTACAGTTATTGACACTGAACTTCAACTCTTTGAATTGCTCTTCTGACAGATAAAGCTGCTTTATTTTATTTTTTCAGACTTATTTTTCTTTTTATGAGTAGTATTAAAGGGCATATAACAACAATATTCTGCTACTTTTTTCTAAACATCATAGGAATAATTGATTCAAAGAATTTCCAAAGTATCCCCAAATGACAATTCCAAAATTCCCTCATTGTGTTTAGATCTAAAGGTTTGTGAAAATAATTGTTCTTCCCTAAGAGAAACAACAGATTTTATTATGATGATAATACAATTAGAAATAGACCATAAAGCTTTTGATTAACTAAATTGTCTCATCTCCCTCTTACGTCATTTGTGACGTAAATCAAAGCTTTGTGGTGTTTTATTATTCATGAATTCAGGATTCTCCAATAACAATTCTCGTTTGTAGCAAATCAGAAACATCAGCTTTTATTTTATAACAAGACATAAAACAGGTTAGCAACTCATAAATGGCCTCAGCATTTCTGTTTTTTTAAATCATCGGTGTAAGAATTATCTTTTTAACCTATTGTGCATGTTATAATAAATTATTATATTTAGTAGAAATAATAAATTTAACTGAATATCGCAATTTGGTTCATTTTACATGTGACTTTTATCGTTTCATTTGAAAAAAAATGAATTATTTATTAAAACATTTTACAAAATTAATATTATCATTATCATCGTTTTCATATAATGCTACAAACCTATAAAATATCTTTAGTGTGCAAATAATTTCATGGTACGGAAGAGGGCTTTACAGATATTCTGACGGGTATCAGGTCAATGAGCCCAGGCATTGACAGCAAATTTAGCCACTATGGCCAATAAAACGGAAAAATCCCTGAAAACTATCGGAATTTTTGACATATATCGATCATGGGCGAAGATACGATACCCATCTAGAAGCTTCTTTGCCCGATCTTCGAGATTATAAAAATTCTAGAGTTAGACTCGAATGGGTTGTAAACACATTCCTTCTTTAGTTAACCATTTCCTTCTTTGGAGTGTTGATTTCTAGTGAATTCTTCCTTCACACTTCATGTTACTGAGATTATTAAATAATGATTTGTTGCTTGATTGTTGTTGATTTCTGCAAGCACTATTTTGTGTAAACTTCATCAGTGTTTCAAGTTTTCGTGTAACATAAAATGGAATTACTTTACATGGGAGTTTGTTAGAATTTTCACCGGACAGATTTCCTGTTACAATATTTAATTTTACTCGTATCAAAAATAAAACTGCATTTCTGAAAAATAAAATTGTAGTTTCATGTGACATTAATTTATGTTAGTTGAAAGATTTTAGCTTTAATAAAAGAAATTAGGATTTAGTTACAGAATGATTTAAGTCTCTGCTCAATAAGTTGCAATAAGAAAAGAGGGTGTGAAGCGACGTAAAATTATTGGAGCACTCACTACATCAAACTATCTGGAGTAATAATATCCCCCAAACTTTCTCGCAATAAAAGTTTTATCCTGAAAACGGTCTGCATAGTGTTGGCATATAGTAATTACGAAATTTTAACTTTTGACTTGAATTTAGTCTTTTTACTGAATGTATCGTGTCATGCTTGGCGAGTCTTTTTTTTTGGCGATTAATCCTGCCATCGATTAATAGTATCGAAAATCGAATTTATGTTTTAAATATGTTTTTCCCTCCTAATTACAGCAAAAATTTTACCTAAAACTTCACTTGTAATTAGAAAATTCCAAATAAAATTGAATATATTTAAGTCATTGCTTCGTTAAGCATTTTACATGTCTCAAAAAGTACAGACCGACAGACGGTCAATCCTCTGTTAGATTTGGCTCAAAATTCGATAAGTACATGGATAAAGATATTCATTTTTCTTACCGAATGTTATCAAGCTAGCTCTCTTTATTTTATAGTTATCGTGTTAACTTATATTAGAACAGCCGGACAGACATACTTCCTGACAAAATCTGACAGAAATCTGCAAATTTTGTTGTCAAGACCGTATAGCAAATTCCATCTGTCTAGCTCATAACGTTTTTTAGTTATCTTTGTCACTGACAGACAGACATTTTCCATAAATGTGTTTTTCGAACTCAGGAAAATCTAATACGCGGAGATTCGACAAAATCTCGGTTTCGAATTTTTGAAGATTAATATATTTCCTCTATACTAAGTACAGGAGAAAGTAAAGTACATCAGATCGTAACTTTTTCAAGGATCGCACTTCATTCGAAAAATAGGGCAATTATGTGTAATTTGTACCTATGGACATTAGAAAAATTTATGAACAACAAAAGAACACTGTGCACATCAATATCAAAATTTGAATTGTCATTATAAGAAATTGCTTGCTTTCGCTTGTCCGCAGGAGATTCTTTCTTATCTTCTCGGACAAGCTATTTTCTGAATTACCTCCCTACAGGTATTCTCAGTAATATTCGAATTGGTTCTCTTCGGGTAATTTAAATAATAATTCTTCATACTGCTCACCGTCGGATTCCTCCAAGTAAGAAACATTCAAGTCGGTTCTTTTCTGGCTTATTAATAATAACTTCCACATCAGTCAAGTAAATTTAATTTTATGAGGAATAATAATAACTCGTCGTTACATTCATTCGAGTCGTTTCCTCCCGACGGATTTATAATAATTCCGGTAACATTCAAATCAGTTCTCATTCAGTGGATTAATAATAAATCGCCTCAGCATTGAAGTCGGTAAACTTCCGATGAATTTATAATAATTCCGACAACATTCAAATGAATTATCATTCAGTGGATTAATATTAATTCGCTAAAACATTCTAGTCGGCTCCTTCACGGTGGATTAATAATGATTCTGAGCATTGAAGTCAGGTTTCATTCAATTGATTAATATTAATTTGAGATAATATTCAAATGGATACCCTTACAATGGATTAATAATAATTCCGACAACATTCAAATTAGTTCCCAACCAGTGTATTAATAATAATTCGCGATAACATTCGAGTCTTAAATAAAATAATTCATTTGAATGTTGTAGAACTAATGATAATTCCTATAACATTCAAATTAATTCTCACTCATTGGATTAATAATAAATCGTCTGAACATTCAGGTCACTTCTGTCTTGATAAATTAATAATAATTCGTCAGAACATTTAATTATTTTTAACGAATTAATAATAACTTCCACTACATTCAAATAGGCTCTCGAGCAGATAAATTATAACTCCCCGCAACATTGAATGGATTTCCCTTTACTGATTCCTAATATCGCTCACTACACACATGACGGTTCTCACCTAGTAGATCAATGTTTATCCGTCATAACATTCAGGCCAGTTCCCTCCAGGTAGAGTTATGATGTCTGTCGCAACCTTCAAGTCGGTTCTCTTCTGATGAATTAATAATAATTCGGCATAACATGCAAAGCATTTACCTTTCTGGAATAAAAAGTATTTCGCCGTAACACTGTGTCCTTCAACTTTTGGTATCTTGTACTTTTCGCTACTTTGACTATGTATCTTGATTCCTAATATGGTACTTGTAGCACGAAAGTCACCAGCAGTAGACTTTCTAAATAAATAAATAACAGAGAAACAACAGAACGCAAAGAATTTTATTGCTTTTCGCAAATTTTCTTCTTAACATACTTCAACTGCGATGACCTTTACATGAGGCAGATAGTGCCTAGAACCAAAGCACAGACCATTCCGAAAGGCATCTGTTGAAATTCACGTTTCATAAGCGCACTAAAAAAAATTTCTTTTTTTTTTCCTTAGTTTATTTAACACTGGGGATTTTGGTGCTAGATACCGTTTCAACGCTGTTTATTGTTTTTTGCTATGGAGAGCGCAATCCATTAAAAACTGCTGGGCCTGCCGTTTGAAAATTTTATCACTGTAACCGTAACTGTTGGAGCTTAATTTTTATTTTTCATATGATTCTTGAGCACACGTCTCAAAATATCTTGAACCAAAATTTTATTCCGTTCTTGTGAATGATATAATAGTTATAGTCTCATATATCGGGATAGATTTTTTTTTATAATCGACCGGTACAATCGTCAATCGATCCCATTTTGTCTTCATACGTAAGGTTATTGTATTTGATCTCTGATGATAATTCATGTTATTATTATAGCTTCTGTTAAGTTTACTGCATGTGCCTTCTACCTGTATAAATGTACAATTCTATTAAGGCATCTGTATATGACCAGCGCAGAAACATGTTATTCTTAGTAATATTTGATTGTTATTAAACAGTGAAAATTTCATAAAACTATTTGTAGAAGGCATAACTAATATATTCTTGCTTAATCGTAGAATTTCTTCTTACAGAAGATGAGAACAAAAGTGTCATCAGTGCAGTGCTTTTGGTGTCTCTGGCTGCTTTAGGAACCCTAGCTCTCCTTGCCGTGGCGGCGGTGGTAGCAGTAGTCAAAAACAAATCAAGAAGCTCTTCCAACGAGGGTAAGTTGATGTGATATATTATTGAATCTGATTGCATTTTCTTCCTGTGTAATATCATAATCTGCTCTATTTTTGAGTGATCCTGCATGATAAATTATTTTCTAATTTATTGCCAAATACATGAACAAATGTTTCAAAGTTAATTTGGATATCTAATTGCTTATTGCAATTTTTTATGGAGGTATTTGTTGATGATTCGAAGTTAGAGTAAAATATCAAAGACCCCAATTTCACTCGAGTTCATGATAAGAAATTATTTCCTATAACTTTGGCGTGGTATTAAACTATCAGAAAAACTTGCAACCTCTGAAGAGAAAGTCTGCTGTATGTTGAAGACCATCTATAACTAAAAATAATGCGATGCTATTAAAGTAGTTAAGTTAAGTAGCATCTACAGAATACAAATAGAATAATATAACTAATAAGGTTATATTAGAATGAACTGCAGCGAAAAAGATCAGAAAGGCCTCTGTTACAGAAAGAAACCAAATAAAGGAATAACACTGCTAATAATAATCCAGCCGGAGTGGTCCCCTTAAAACTTTCTTGTTTACTTTCTACTAAGGATGTTATCCCAGAAAACGAATTCAATTGAATTGGCGTACAAGTATTAACATTTGGTGTGAATTTAGCAATTTTAATTAATCTATCATGACATGCTTAGCATTTTGGGGGGGGGGGATTATCCCTGCATGTGATTAATAGTGTCCATCAAATTTGGCTTTTAGACTTTTTCCCAACCGAATGAAACAGAAATTTGATACAAAACTACATTTGTAATCACATAAATCCCATATTAAATTCGGTCTGCGGTGGCCTGGTGGTAAAGCCTCGGCTTTGAAACCAGATGGTTTCATGTTCGACACTCGATTCCATTGAAGAACCGTCGTGTAAGCGGTCCAGTGCACTTTAAATCCGTCCGGGGCAAACGTCCTCCTGCTGGTGTGGTGTGGTGTAGAGATGGGGTGCCAGCTCAGGTGTCGTCATCTGACCGTGGTTCAAAATTACGAGGTCCGTCGCAAAATAACTCTAGCATTGCTTTAAAATGGCACGTTAATATAACTAAACTAAACCCATATTAAATTAAATATGTTTAAATCGCTGCGTGTGTGAGTTATTGTGTTTATATGTTTCTGAAATTATAAGCCAACTGAAGACCGATCCTTCATTGAATTGGCACAAACTTTGAAAGGTGATTACACTGTATATATTAATTATGTATTCCGAATTTAATCCATCTGACTCACTTCGTTTTGTAATCATCATGTTAACTTGTATCCGGACCACCGGATAGACAGACTTCCTCAGAAGGAATTTTGATCAAAATCTGAGAGAAATCTAGAAATATAGCATAACGACTGTGTACCAAATTTCATCGGTTTGAGTTATCTTTGTTAGAGACAGACATTAAACGCATTTTTGAGCTCCAAAAATGTGCTTTTCGAGCGGAGATTCGTCAAAATTCGAATTCAAATTTTTTCACGATTACTATACTTTCTTTATACTACGCATATGAGAAAGTAAAAATATCTTGATTTCTTTCTTCAAAACTTGGAGTTCGAATATGAGAAATCAAAAATGGTGACTTATCCCAGTATAAAAAAGCAGCTCTGGTAATAACAGTATAGCATCCCGTCCGTTATCAGCACAATTCCGGCGGATTAAGTCCTATCGCAGATACAACATATTATAACTTTTTTTAAATAATAATTTAGGAGCTCACCGTAACTTGACGCACTGGTGACAAAGTAAATATCACTGTGATTTAGTTTCAAAGATTGATTTTATAATTGCAGTTCAACTCGTTTTTAGTTTCTATTCCTCATTATTCTCTCTATGTTAACAATGTCCCTAAATGGTTTCATTCGGTTTCACTGTATCTAGATTTATTTATTGTAAATTGTCTTATTTTAATTGTAAAATTTAAATTGCTATTCTAGGTATAAATGAATTTCTCTAATGTAGACCAGTTCCAAGACACCATCGCATTATTAAAAGAGTAAATGCGCGGTTCGTTTGTCGTCTAAATCTCGCGGTATTATAACTTCACATTTTTATTGGTTTGGTAAACTACATAGACATTACACAGGATCCTTCTTCGAGTAATTATTCTAAATATAAATCAATATATTATCCTAAATATAAATCACTCTATTATTATTTAATGAAATAGTTAAAACGGCTTCTGTATCAGGGCAATAATATAATCTATTGTTGAAAAGGCCGGCTTCCTGGCATAGGAGTAGCGCGTCTTCCCCGTGATTTTGGCGTCCTGGATTCGAATCTTGTTCAGAGCCTGGTTGTTCTTCTTCTGTGTTCTATCTGTGAGGTGTATGAATGTGCCCCTCTGTAAAAAGGGGTTGTGCAAGCGAATGTGACACATGAAGTAGCTAAGTCGTGCTCTTGGTCCTAGTTAGCGTTACTGAAAAAACAAGAGACGCTCACTCGGCTTAAATCGTTGACAGATAACTCCCAGCCGGTTTCGAGCCATAAGTCACAAAATTGTTGAAAAAACGTTTTTAAAAACAAAAAAAAAACGTTTTTAAAACATTTCAAAAATTTAGAAAAACTTTGCAAATCAGTATCACTAAGAAAACATTCTTTTTTAATTTGAAACGTTGTGAAATTCCTCTTTATGTAATAATATTTTCCGAAATTATTATCACAATGCTCCATGCCCTAAATTATTATTCTATACTGTATTATTATTTCTGAAATAGAAAACTCTTTCTATTGCAGAGCAATTATGAAATTTATTGTAAGAAATTAAGCAGATAAATGTTTTTAAAATATTGCCAAGATTCTGAAAACCTTCGCACGACTACTAAATTAGTATCGATAAAAAAACTTCTTAAAAACATTTGAAGCGTTGTGAAATTCCCTTTTGTGCAATAATATTTATGGAAGTTACCGAGATAACCCGAAAACATGCAGATGAATTATTAATTACTTAAAATTAAAATTAAAATTTCAAATAAAAATGTTCCTACGCACACATTTCTACCTCCCAAAGTATATATTTGGCAAATATGGTACTTTTAAGTCGATTGATCGAGGCTGCATAGCACCAAAACACACATACATACCCGTACGTACATACTCATTTTTATCATTAGTATAGACTTCAATTGATTTGAAACTTATTTTGAGATGGCGAAACTTTTGTAAACTTTTATTAAATTCTAATTAATATAAATAAAAAAACAGACATTTATTGAAAATATCAAAGCTTCTTTAGCAATTATTGTAGGAATGACGTCACTAGATATGATTAAATTTAGCATAACAGTGAAGTTTAGATTCTGATAAACATCTTTCATTTAAAGAGTTGTAAAGCATTTACAACTCTTTTTAACTTCACGTATACTCCTTGTTGAATCAATTGATTTGTAACATTTGAATTCTATTTTAATCTAATTCGAACATAGCAGACAGGTTCCTAATTATTGCCCTTTCTTTCATCAACTCAATTTGTAACACACTAATTAGCTACAACAAATAATTTTCAATCAATAACTTTGAAATCCTAGTTTCTAAACTTGGTTGTCTCAAAGATACTAAAGAAAGAGTATAATGGTTAATTAGAATGTACAAAACTTGTAACAAGCAACTTTTTGAACAAATTACCAAAAATACGATAAAGTGATTTTTAATATCATTTTGAAAACACGTTATTGGAAGCCAAAATTAGTTATCGCCTGATAAATATGACCAGGTAATGAAGTTAATATGCAAATAATTGGTATCGGAAAAGATATTTTGAGTACTTGATAAAGATTCAATAAATTAGATTATTCCTTAAATGAGTAACTACGATGCTTGAATACATTATTTTTATCTGGAACAAGGCTCTTTGTATTTTTAATTAAATAATTTGAACACGTAATTAAATCATAATATAATTAACAAGACTGCCTAGGTAGATTTATTCTGCAGCAAATTCTTCAATGGAATAATTATTTTCAAACATATGAATTTGATTGACTTCATCGAATTTCTTAATTAAAATTATTGATATATATTTAGGAAAATAATTTGATTTGGGAATAATTTGTACAAAATATAACAGAAAAAAATACCTCGTTATTGATTAAAGCATATTTAAACACTCCTTGGCCTATGTTGAAACATAATCGTCATTCGTGTTAAAACACTTGTCACACTGCGATACCATAAATCCGAAACCAATGTATCCGAATCCTGTGTTTCCGTATCCGAAACCAATCGAAATGATCTTTCTGAAATTTCCTCGCATATTGTTCAATGAAGATGTTTTCCTCTTTCCCGACCGCATAAAATTGCTGACTTTGGGAAGCTAATTTCCCATTTCATAATGCCACACATGAGAATTTTGTGCTGCATACTATTCTAAAGATAATCGAATATGTAGTTTAAATATTCTTGGATCAATTACAACTGAAATTTGATCTAGAGTACAATTTTAGCTACAAGAAAGCATACCAAGTTTCATTAATATAAATAAATCACTGTGGCTTTTAATTAAAGCATTTAAATGCATATGAAAATATAGACATACTGAAAATTCGTTTATTGATTTTTCCCTGTACTTTTTCCTCCATTCTTCCCGAATGGCAACATTATATATATATATATATATATATATATATATATATATATATATATATATATACACTTG
>JAPMOR010124657.1:0-31750 GCA_026543865.1 Argiope aurantia | reverse complement strand
GCCCCTCAGGGGCTCACCTACTATAGGTGAGTACGGGTGTCCCAATCCCGAGGTTCCCAGGGATCTTTACTCCCTTTATGTTTACTCTCCACTGCGCCTTCTGCTTTCTGCTTTTTTTCCTTCCCTCGACGGCAGGCGAGGGAGCTCTCCATGAGAAGCTGTCGCCGCTCTGTTTGCTTCTTGCTTCTCATGGACAGCCAAAACCCCACGTGTTGGCCGTGCGCGGCGACCCATTAGACGGGTGGTGCACTGTGGTCCCCGGTGTATCAATCGGCCGGTACCTAGTCACCTGAGTGGCTAGGCTGCTAGGGATCAAGCGAAGGGGTTACTCCTTGGGCTTGGCGTTAAGGGTGGTCACTCCCAGCGTATAGGTTCCGGCTAGCACTAAGGTGTATGCCGAGGCTGGAAAAGACCAGAGCCGGTAATTGCCTTCCCTTGTTGGACTCCGTGGTGGGTGGTGCCGTCGGGCCTGAATCCTCTTCTATATCGTATGGGCTCTCGCAAGAAATCTCCCTTCAGTGGGCAAAATGTACAAAAATTTTCTCATAATTTAGAATATTTTGATAAGTTTTTTGTAGTAAAACGTGTATCTGAAAAAGAAACATTTCACACCATTTCTCCATTTCTTGTTCAAAAGGCAATTTCTGCGACCATCGGCGAAGTTAAATCAATAAAAAAAATGCGTTCTGGTGATTTATTAATAGAAACTGACTCCAAAAAACAATCCAACCACCTTCTAAAATTGAAAGCACTTGCGCATATACCTATTTCTGTAAGTCCGCATTCATCTCTGAACTTCTCCAAAGGTGTCATAACCTGCGGAGAACTATATAATGTTCCTCTTGAAGAGATATCTACAGAGTTAAAAAAGCAAGGAGTGACTCAAGTCCGCCAAATAACAATCCGACGTGATGGGCAACTCGTGCCAACCAAGCATTACATATTAACCTTTCATAATCCTAAATTACCGGAATATATATATGCAGGATATATTAAGTTACCAGTCAGACAATATATACCATACCCATTAAGATGTTTCCAGTGCCAACGTTTTGGCCATTCGAAAACTAATTGCCGCGGGACCCTCACTTGTGCCCGCTGTGCTGAAAAAGGGCATGACAGCCAGCAGTGCACAGCACAAGAAAAATGCGTGAACTGCGGCGGCGACCATCCCTCGTATGCTCGAACTTGCACCCGCTGGAAACTGGAAAAACAAATCACAACTGTAAAAATAAAAGAGAACTTAACATACCCCGAAGCCAGGCGTAGGATTGTAGCTCAGACACCTACTCCTGGTGTTAGCTATGCTTCAGTAGTACAAAAAAACTTCTGTTCAAACTGTAACTGTGAAAACTGTATGAACCAAATAAAACCCAAACCTTGTAAAACATCAGATTCAGATTCAGATCAATCCATAAAATGTGTTCCAGAACCTAAAAAAATAGAACCATCTACTTCAAAAAAAGTTTCAAAGAAAAAACTGAAAAACTCGCAGACATTAAAGCTCGCGAAACGTGGCCTTTTGCAAGCAGATTTCCCGATAAAACTTAAAAAGTCGTCCTCACGAAATTCAGTCGCCCTTGGGCTGGCGACAAAAGGTATTGTCCACAAGGATTTAACGTCCATCTTTGGGAACAAAATAAGTAGCCCCGATATTAAATTACATCCGTCAGAGGATGAAGATGAACTGGAGATGAGTTGCGAATCTGAGGCAACTCCAAATAATGCTTTCAATTACTCTCCTTCAAAAAAACGTTCTTAATGGGTACCTTCCTCTCATGGAATTGTCGCGGCCTTCGGTCCAAACTTCAGGATATCAAGGCATTTTGCAACAAATTTCATCCCATCTGTTTTGGTGTTCAAGAGACCCTCTTGACGCCTACCATTCCCATCAAATTACGTGGATATAACTGTGTTCGGAAAGATGCCGGCACTAGATCCCATGGTTCTGGAGGTGTCTGCATCTTCACATCAAACCTCTTCCCGAGCACTTCTCTCAATTTGCATACCTCTCTTCAGGCTGTGGCTGTACAGGTTCATGTACGATGTTTGGTCACAGTCTGCTGCATTTATCTTCCGCCTCATGATAACATACGTCAACAGGATCTTGACACCTTAGTGGGCCAGCTTCCTAAACCATTTATTATATTTGGAGATTTCAATGGACATAGTATTCTATGGGGTTCGGATAGTACAAACCGTCGAGGGCAGCAGATAGAACAGTTTATTGCTGATAACTGTCTCTGTCTGCTCAATAATGATGAGCAAACGTACTTCCACGCGCCCACACGTCGTTTCCATTGTCTTGACCTAGCTATATGCACTCCTGAGCTGCTACCGTTCTTGAATTTCACAGTTGGGGATGATCTGCAAAACAGCGATCACTTTCCCCTAATAATCTCCCACGCTGATAGCGGCGGTGTGACTATTTGTCCTCCGCGTTTTCTATTCCAGCGGGCAGACTGGACTACATTTTCCCAACTTGCACTTATCAATGAGGCCATGGTCAGTAATGCAGACATTACTGACCAATAAATGTCATTGATACGATAATTAACGCCGCTAACGCCACCATTCCAAAAACTTCCCCATGTCTAAGAAAATTTCGTAGACCGTGGTGGAATGAAGCCTGTCGCGACAGTCATAAAAAACAAAAAAAAAACTCTGGAATCGGTTTAGAAGGTACCCGACGACTGAGAACTTCATTGCTTTTAAAAGAGCCAAAGCGCTAGCTCGCAGTATTCGACGTCGTAGTCAGAGAGAAGCATGATCTAAATTTGTTTCATCCATTACATCCTCAATCTCCAGTAAACATTTATGGAAAAAGGTAAAAGCTGCTAATGGGATCTATAAAGAAACTTCTATTCCTGTTTTAAAAACCGGTAATACGATGTATTCGAGCCCATTAGACGTTGCTAACATAATTGGTCAAGCGTTTGCACAAGTTTCCTCAGCCGATTCTTACAGCCCTGATTTTTTGGCAATTAAGAATCGCGCGGAACGGTTGCCTTTGCGCTTCAATGCCCGAAGTGCCATTCCATATAACTGTGAATTCAGGATGTATGAACTAAACATGGCTTTGTCTAAGGTCCATGATACCAGCCCTGGACCAGATGGAATCACGTATAACATGCTTCGCCATTTGCATACCATTTCCCTTTCCAATCTGTTACTGCTTTTTAACAGAATATGGACTGAGCAGAAATACCCTTCACAATGGCGAGAAGCTATTGTGATTCCTATCTTAAAACCTGGCAAAGAACCATCTGTCCCTCTGAACTACAGACCGATTGCTCTTACAAACTGCCTCTGTAAGACCTTCGAGCGCATGGTCAATGCTCGTCTAATTTTCGAACTAGAGAAACATGGTTGCATCTCCCCGTTGCAGAGTGGTTTCCGTAGAGGGCGCTCAACTTTTGACAACCTCGTATTACTGGAAACCCAAATTCGCAATGCATTTGTCAGGAGAAACCACCTTGTCTCTATATTTTTCGACATAGAGAAAGCGTATGACCGTGCCTGGCGCTATGGCATACTTTCCACACTTTTTAATTTCGGTTTTAGAGGTAACTTGCCTATATTCGTACAGAATTTTTTAACACAACGTTCTTTTCGAGTTCGAGTCGGTAACTCTTATTCTAATGATTTTATTCAAGCTGAGGGAGTTCCACAAGGAAGTGTCCTCAGTGTCACCCTTTTTATTATTCATCTCAGCCAAATTTTAAATCATTTGCCTTCATCTGTCCATGGAACCCTTTATGTTGACGATCTGCAGATCTCATGCCAAGGTAGTAACATGGCACTAATAGAGCGACAATTGCAAAACGCAGTCAATAGAGTGGTAGCTTGGTGCAATAACAATGGCCATACCATATCCCCAGTGAAAAGCAGTTGCGTTCACTTCTGTCGGAAAAGAAACATTCACCAGGATCCTTGTATTAGAATTAAAAATATTCCAATTCCTGTGGTGAATGAAGTACGATTTTTGGGAGTAACTTTCGATCGGAAACTCACCTTCCTTCCGCATATATTATATTTGCGGAAGAAGTGTGAGAAATCATTAAATATTTTAAAGGTTCTCTCAAAAACATCATGGGGTGCCGATCGAACCTCCCTTCTCCGAATTTATCAGGCAATCATTCTCTCCCGGATAGATTATGGATGCATGGTATATGGTTCCGCCCGCTCATCTGTTTTGCGGCGACTGGATACCGTCCATCATTCTGCATTACGTATTTGCTCTGGTGCGTTCCGTACATCTCCAGTTGAAAGCCTCCATGTTATATGTCACCAACTGCCCCTTTCTTTAAGGCGACAGAAATTGTCTACCACATTTTATTTTCGAACGAAATCTGTTCCGAAACATCCTCTGAGCCAAATGTCATTGTCAGTAAGTCTTCGCCGACTTTATAATGCCCGTCCTTCTCACATCCTTCCATTTTGTGAAAGAGCCAAATTGCTCCTGCATGACTCGGACCTTAACACGATTCGTGTTAAAGCTATTGACGGCTATAGTATCCCACCCTGGGATATCCCACAGTTTACTTACTTGAATCCTTTCATTGGATTCGATAAATCCTCAACTGCGCCTGTTGTTTTGCAACAGATATTTTCCTACCATCGCTATCGATATTCTTCTTTTGATCCAATTTTCACGGACGGCTCGAAATCGAATGGTCATGCCGGATGTGGCATAATATTTCCATCTGATACACTGAGCCACCGTCTTCATAATTGCTGCTCCGTTTTTACTGCTGAGTTGGTGGCAATTTTTTGTGCTCTACAGAAAATTTCACCCTCTACTCAGCGTAAATTTATTATCTATTCTGATAGCATGAGTGCTTTGGAGACACTTTCACATTACGACAATCGGATACATCCGATTGCTATTAAAATTTTGTTTACTCTGCGACTGCTGCAGAATGATGGATTTCAAATCATTTTCTGTTGGGTTCCGAGTCATGTCGGCATCGTGGGAAATGAGAGGGCAGACTTGGCTGCAAAATCTGCAACAACCTTTTTAAGCATAGGAATTCCCTTTTGTGACATTAAAAGGTTCATCTCTCACCACATATGTTCTAACTGGCAAATTTCATGGGATCTGCAGATCCAAAATAAATTGCATTTCATTAAAACGGACATTGCTTTATGGCCTGTTCATCCTATACGGCAGATGGATGTTCAATTGACTCGTCTCCGTATAGGGCATACGCGCTTCACCCATAAACATCTCATATTTGGAGAAAATGCGCCTATGTGCAACAGTTGCAAAGTTCCTTTTACTGTTCAACATGTATTAATTGAATGTCCTGTTTTTAATTCTTATCGTGCTTATTTCTTTAACTCAGAATCTTTAACATTACAAGACCTGGTGGGTGAAAAATACCACCCAAATATTTTTAATTTTTTAAAAGCTATTAATTTTTTCCATTGCATTTAGCATATTTGTTCTCCTTTAGTGATTTTAAAAGATTCAATGAATTACTTCTTTGATTTGTATTCTCATGAATCAGTTTCGATTCTATTCGTGTCTGTTTCATCTTTATTCTGTTTATTTGTGTCTGTTTCATGTGTTTTTATCTTTATACCGCTGATCTTGGTTTATAAAAAATTCATTTATTAAAAACTTTTAATAATTTTACCATTAGATTGGCGCAGCATGGCCAAGCATGGCTCTTGCGCCAGAAAACACAACTCAACTCAACCCGACAATTTGATCGAGCGAATCTTAAGAGATTTAAAAAATTATGAAATACGTTGCTGATGATCTTTTTTCAAGGAGATAAATGAAAATTTAAGACTTGAAATCCGAAAGAAATTAATGCTATCTAATCCTGCGAAATCAGTCTGTAAACTTCTTCAAAAACTAAAGCATAAAAATAATTTGAGAAAAACTGCTACAAGTTTTGCAAAAAGTCTACAAAATTTGCAAGAGCTCATTGATAAAAATAATTTGTATTACAAATAAATTTTTGTATATATAAACTTGAAATACGGTTTATCATTAACATCAAGAAGAAATGCAGATCTAAACGTCTCAACTTTACTAGCAGAGATGCCTTTTTTTTAAATCTATAAATGTATAATTTATTCGTGGACCAAAATATGTAGTTAGAAATGATGGGCTTACAGAATTAAGTTCCTTTTGAGAGATTAATTTTGCGAGACATCTTGCACACAAAGATGATAAATTATCTAACAATGTTTAGAGGTTCCTGATAAACAAATGAGAAATTGTTAAACCGTTTCTACACATCTCCCCATCAGAGAGATCTTGAGGAAACTCATCTGTTTCAGGGGTTGTTCAGAAAATTCTTGACGAATTTTATTCTCGTTTTGGGCTTATCGCACTGTTCTGATTATCAAGTGTCTCTTTGGATTGAAATTAAAGAAACAGTTTGTCTAGAGTCGAATTTCAAAATATTGATGGAATGTGACGTTTTCGTAGGTTTAAAAAGTGTGTATTATAAAAGTATTGACATAAAAATGTGTTCCTTTATTAAGCGTCATAGAAATGGCTCCAGATTCAGAATTTGTTTGAAGGAAACACAATTCCCATAATGAGGATGAACTATATCTACTTGACAAAGTCATACATTTTCTTTATACAATATAATTGAATTCTTTTTCCTACTTTAATAAAGCAATTTAACATAATTTGAAAAATTGAAACATCGTGGACTGGTGAACTAATAACTTTCGCTGTCTAATACTGCTTCCACCTGGAATAGTACATATTATAAATTTGAATACACCTTTCTATACGAAAGAAGACAAACCGCCACTCCCCTTTAAAAACAAATAAAAAAAATTATAACATCTTCAACATGAAGATTCATTCAGAAATAGAAGAAATATTAAGAAAGGTTCATTAGCGTGATAACCGCTATATCCAACAATGAGATTGGACATTTTAGTACTATTCTTTCAGTAGTTCGTAATGCGGGATTTCATTGGTGTTTCTGTAGTCATGATATCGTAAGGGAGATTTCTTAAAAACGTTCCTGCCTTTCTGTTAAACTGTTGAAGTTGGGCAAATAACTTTAGAAATTCTTTCTGTACCTGTCAGGAGCAACATCCATTATCCGTACAACTGATTTTTTATATTATCGAAAAGAGAAATTTCCAAGTCTAATTTAATTCAAACTCTTTGGTAGCTTTCTTTCCTTTAAGGTTTGGCTACGGGAAAATAAAGTATAAGGGTATAAAACTGCCCTATATTAATGTTGGTTTTTCTCGAGAGATTTTCTGTTAATTTCGAGTGCTGGAAAATTTCGGAATGTTTTGAGTGGTCTTGTAACAATTATTTTCAAATATATGTATTGAATTTTTCTCTTTATTTTGTATATTCATCTGGGAATCCAAAGTCTGATTTTCTTTAGAAATCTAATGTAGCTAAGTGTTGAGTGATTTTGTCCGTTTTTGTTTGATAAGCCCCAGATCTTGTCCCGATTCTTTGGTATCCAATATGATATAATTTCCAGCGGCTATTCTTTTATTTTTGTCTGGAGAATTGCAGAATTTCTATGTGATCCCTAGTGTTTTATTTGAAATTCGAAATATAAGGTGCCAAAGTAGCTGGAAATGAGGATTTCGATAGAAGGACCAATACCCATGTGCTGTA
Organism: Argiope aurantia; assembly: GCA_026543865.1. Taxonomy (NCBI): domain Eukaryota; kingdom Metazoa; phylum Arthropoda; class Arachnida; order Araneae; family Araneidae; genus Argiope; species Argiope aurantia. The sequence continues at coordinate 24,126 of JAPMOR010124657.1, read as the reverse complement.
TTGTTTTGTGGAGGAAATATTTTTTTTGTGTGTAGATAATGGTCTTGTGAAAGTCCATTTGTTCGATTGGCTGGAAGATAAATTGGCAAAACTTTTCCCCTCTTAAAATACATGACAACGCAATTTTTGATGAAAATGAATCATCAAACATATGCCTCAATTTTAAGTCGCATTTTAATGGCATAATATTTCATATAATTGAACCTCGATATAAATATACGGATACAACTGGAATAAAAAAAACCTCCACCGAGCATTGAAGATTCAATTTAAAGCAGCAGAATATCTTTGGAGACTCTGCTCGTATGAATTCTTTTCACTTCAATTGCTTCAGAGGAAATCCCCTAATCTCTGAATGGCTTCATGTACCACTGACCTGTATCATCTGCGTTGATTGATACACATCCTGATGCACATGGCCAGAATGAAAGTGTTTATGTGCCAAAGGAAAAGTGATTAACAGGCAGAATTGCATTCGAACAGATCTGATACATATTAAAATCAAGAATTTTAACATCCAAAATGCATTAATGACAAAGGAAAATGTCTCCCCAAACTATTTTGCAGTTGGTCTGAAAATTTTCTTTGAAAATTGTTTGATTCAGTAATTACTGGCAGCAGGATTAGGTAAGAAATGCCATTCATGCTGTAATTCCAATAATTGGCATATGTTCCTGTGTATTTTGGGAGTATTGATTTTTCAATGCAAAGTTTGCTGGGAAAAAAATGATTACGATAAAGTTGTAAATTCAGAGTTTCATCTTATGATTTCCTTGTTGTTGCTTTTGACACTTGTCAAAGACAAGCCTGCTGATGAAGTCAGCGACCGTAGCGCTGTAGCGCTGTCTAAAGCCAAGAGTACGTCTTACCTACTCAACCCTTTTAACCACTGAACATCATTCATACATTTCCTTCTCTCCTAAACAGATCGTAATTTAGACTTTTGAATCGGAGAACGATCACCTCTTATCCAGTATTCCCAGTGTTATTGTCTCGATTTCGAGGACTTTGTATCAATAAGAAACTTATACGTGCACCAGTCACCACATCCCCTCAGGGGCTCAACATACTATAGGTGGGTACGGGTGTCCCAATCCCGAGATTCCCAGCAATCTCTACTCCCTTCATGTTCAAACTCCCCTATGCCTTCTGCTTTCTTCTGTTTTTTCCTTCCCTCGACGGCAAGCGAGGGAGCTCTCCATGAGAAGCTGTCGCCGCTCTGTTTGCTTCCTGCTTCTCATGGACAGCCAAAACCCCACGTGTTTGCCGTGCTTGGAGACCCATTAAAAAGACGGATGATGCACTGTGGTCCCCTGTGCATCAATCGGCTGGTAGCTAGTCACATTAGTGGCTAGTCTGCTAGGGATCAAGCGAAGGGGTTACTCCTTGGGCTTGGCGTTAAGGGTGGTCACTGTCCCCGGGGGTAACTCTGAGCGTATAGGTTCCGGCTAGTACCAAGGTAAGCGCAGAGGCTGGGAATGGCCAGAGCCGGTGGCTGCCTTCCCTTGTTGGGCTCCGTGGTGGGCGGTGCCGTCGGGCCCGAATCTTACACAATGTCGTATGGCTCCTCCCAAAAAGGGTCCCTTCAGTGGGCATCACAAAGTTCAAATTCAATCAACAGAAAAATATTTTGATCATTTTTTTATTGTGCACCTTATTTCTGATTAAAATGAAACTTTTAACACAGTATCACCATTTTTGGTAGAAAAAGAATTTCTTAGTACAGTTGGCGAAGTTAGTAATATTCGCAAACTTCGATCTGGTGATTTGCTGGTTGAGGTAAGCTCCCGTCAGCAATCCCAAAAAATTATAAAATTGAAAGCCTTGGCAACAATTCCAATAAACGTTAGTCCTCATAAGTCTATGAATTCTTCAAAAAGAGTAATAACTTGTGGGGAATTATTCAATGTTCCTGTCGAAATTATAACCAAAGAATTAAAATTCCAAGGGGTGACTCATGTACGCCAGATTACCATTCGGCGGGATTGACAACTCCTTAATACAAAGCACTACGTTCTTACCTACAATAGTCATCAGTTACTTGAATCAATCAAAGCATTATACATAAATTTGCCTGTACGACCATATATTCCTAACCCTCTACACTGTTTCCAGTGTCAACGCTATGGTCATTCTAAATCGAACTGCCGCGGGACTCTGACTTGCGCCCGCTGTGCAGAAAAGGATCATGGTCAGCAGTGTTCTGCCCCTGAAAAGTGCATTAACTGCAATGGAGACCACACTGCGTATTCCCGAATTTGTCCGCGTTGGCATCTAGAGAAGAAAATAGTTGCAGTCAAATTTAAAGAGAATATCTCGTATCCTGAAGCGAGACGCAAGGTTATATCTCAAACTCCTACAGAAGGTTCAAGTTATGCATCAGCTGTTGTAAGAAATCCCCCCCACTATAATTAATCAAAACGTTCAGATCGAAAAAAAATCTGTCCTTTCAAGCACAATCCTCGAATTCTGAATGTGACACTAATGATACTCCTGAGCCATCTAATGCCCGTAGGAGTGAATCTAAATCTAAATCGGACTTCTTTGGCACTTAGACTTTCAAAGCGAGGTCTAACAAAACATGATTTACCGACAACATTAAAAAAATCTACAGTTAAAAACTCTGTCGCTCTAGGTTTAGCAAATAAGGGTGTTGCCCAACAGAACTTAACGTCAATTTTTGGTGCTCCCTTAAAAAGTCCTGAAATTATCTCCCTTCTCCCGTCGGAAGAAGAGGATGAGTTAAAAATGATTTGCGATGCTCCGACAACTCCATCAACTTCTATTAATCCCCTTACTAAAACATCTTAATGGGTACGTTCCTTTCTTGGAATTATAGCGGCCTCCGTTCTAAACTTCAAGACATTAAAGATCTCATCAACAAATTCATCCAATTTGTATTGGACTTCAAGAAACCTTCTTGTAGTCCAATATTCCTCTCAAACTACGTAGTTACAAAAGTGTTCGGCAGGATACCATCCAGGGAACTGGTGGCGTTTGTATCCTTACATCTAACTTATACCCAAGCACATCTAACTTATACCAAGCACACTTCATTGCAGGCTGTGGCTGTACAAGCTCATGTTCGGAAATTAGTCACAGTTTTTAGAATTTATTTACCACCACACGATTTGATTAATCAACATGATCTTGATAATCTCGTGGACCAGCTTCCGGCGTCTTTTCTGTTATTTGGCGATTTTAACGGCCACAGTACCTTGTGGGGCTCTGACAGAACAAATTCTCGTGGGCGACAGATTGAACGGTTCAGAAAACTTATTTTCATGAGCCCACACGCACCTTTCACAGCCTAGACTTGGCCATGTGCTGCCCTGATATCCCACCTTTGCTTAATTTCATAGTCGGAAGTGATCTCCATGATAGTGATAACCTCCCATTAATAGTCTATTTTAAGACTGATTTCAAGCAATGTCCATCACGTTATGTCTTTCAGAAGGCTGATTGGACTTCTTTCATGCAACAAGCAGTAATTTCTGAGAATATGGCCAACACGGCCGACATTACAGACGCAATACAATGTGTTGTCGACTGTTTAATTAAAGCCGCCAATAATACCATTCCTAAAAGTTCTCCACGTGAGCGAAAATTTCGAAGACCGTGGTGGAACGAAGCCTGTCGCGATAGTTACAAGGAACAAAAGAAACGGTGGAATATTTTCCGCAGGTACCCTACATCGGAGAATCTTATTGCCTTCAAACGTGCTAGAGCAAATGCTCGTCGAATTCGTCGGCGTAACCAGAGAGAGTCCTGGTATCGCTTTGTTTCCTCAATTACAACCTTCACTTCCAGCAAATCGTTATGGGAAAAAAGTCAAAGCTGCTAATGGAGTATATAAAGATTTCTCCTTCCCAGTTCTGAATACTGCAAATGGAGTGATGTCTTCTCCATTAGACGTTGCTAATACTCTCGGAGAAGCCTTTGCAAAGGTCTCCGCAGATGATAATTACATGCCTGCCTTTATAACGACTAAGAATCGCACAGAACGGAAGTCTTTGCGTTTTACTACCCGAAATTCCTACTCTTACAATTCAGAGTTTAGGATGAATGAATTATTAACGGCCTTGTATAAAGCACGTGATACCAGTCCTGGTCCTGATGGAATCACATATAACATGCTTCGCCATTTGTCTAACACTTCTCTTTCCAACCTGTTATTTCTATTTAACCGTATTTGGAATGAACAGAAGTTCTCATCACAATGGCATGAAGCTATTGTGATTCCAATCTTAAAACCCGGCAAGGACTCCTCTAACCCTCTGCACTATAGGCCAATTGCCCTCACAAGTTGTCTATGTAAAACACTAGAGCGCATGGTTAATGCCCGTCTTGTGTTTGAGTTGGAGAAAAAAGCACGTATTCCGCCATTACAGAGTGGTTTCCGCAAGGGACGCTCGATCTTGGATAATATCGTCCTTCTCGAGACCCAAATTCGAAACGCATTCGTCCGGCGGAATCATCTGGTCTCCATATTCTTCGACATAGAAAAGGCCTATGCCCGTGCTTGGCGTTTTGGTATTCTTGATACTCTTTCAAATTTCGGATTTAAAGGAAATTTACCTGTGTTTTTAAAGAACTTTTTATCATTAAGAACATTTCGTGTACGTATTAGTAATTTTTATTCTGATCGTTTTATTCATGCGGAGGGGGTTCCACAAAGAAGTATCCTCAGTGTGACGATTTTCGTAACTCATTTTAGCCAGATTCTTAATGTATTACCACCATCTGTTAAAGGCACATTATATGTGGATGATCTTCAGATCTCTTGCCAAGGGAGCAATATGCACGTAATCGAGAGTCAACTGCAGGTTGCAGTTAACAAGCTAGTAGACTGGTGTGATGAAAATGGGCATACGATTTCTCCCGAGAAAAGTCGATGTGTTCACTTTTGCAGGAAGCGTGGCATCCATTTGGATCCTTTAATCCATATCCGGAATGCTAACATTCCTGTAGTAAACGAAGTAAAGTTTTTGGGAATAATATTTGACCGTAAGCTCACTTTCCTCCCGCATGTCTTACATCTGCGGAAGAAGTGTGACAGGTCTTTAAACATTCTCAAGGTACTTTCTAGGACATGTTGGGGTGCAGATAGCATTTCATTACTCCGCATTTATCAAGCAGTGACGCTATCACGTATTGATTATGGTTGCGCGGTGTATGGCTCTGCGCGATCTGCTATTTTACGGAGATTGGACACTATACACCATTCTGCTTTAAGGATTTGTTCGGGATCATTTCGGACTTTGCCGGTGGAGAGCCTTTATGTAACCTGTCATCAGTTACCACTAAGTTTACGACGCCAAAAATTATCTGCCCAGTACTATCTTCGAGCTCTGTCTATTCCGAAGCACCCCTTGTGTTCTATAGCTGTTCCAGCGAGTCTTCGGAGACTCTATACTGCTCGACCCTATCATTCTACCATTCTGCGAAAGGGTTAAAATAATACTTCATGATGCGGAACTTCATGATGTTGCGATTCAGACTACAGATCTTTTCCCATTTCTTCCATGGGATATTCCTCGATTTTGTTTTCTAAATCCATTCTTAGGTTTCGAGAAAACGACAACTGCCCCTTTAATTTTTCAGAAACTTTTTGATTCTCATCGTATTCAATATTCGGACAATTTGAAAACTTTCACAGATTAGTCAAAGTCAGACGGTCACGTTGGTTGTGGTATTGTTTCTGACACTAATGCACTGAGCTACCGTCTCGATACAACATTTTCGGTCATATATTCCGAGTTAGTGGCGATCCTCTATGCTCTTCAGATGATTTCACTGTCTACTGAACGAAAATTTTGCATATATACGGACAGCTTGAGTACCTTGGAAGCACTTTCCCACTTTTGTAATGGAATTCATCCTGTTTCCCTGGAAATTCTCAGTCTCTTAAGGACTCTGAAAAACAGAGACTACGAGTTATTGTTTTGTTGGGTTCCGAGTCATGTCGGAATCGGTGGAAACGAGATGGCAGATAATGCAGCAAAGAGAGCATCTTTACTGTTGAAACGAGATATCCCAAGCAATGATGTAAAAAATTCTTTGTTGCGCCGTTTACATACGCTGTGGCAGGAGTCATGGAATCACCATGTTAGAAATAAACTTCATTCAATAAAACCCACAATTTCATCCTGGCCTTGCCATCCAGTGCGTGAGTATGATGTTAAATTGACTAGAATCCGCATTGGCCGTACCCGTTTAACTCATTGATAACTTTTATTCGGTGAAAGAGCTCCTACTTGCCCAAATTGCCTTGTATATTTAACTATTGTTCATGTTTTAATCGACTGTCCTAATTTTGGATGTTATCGGAAACAATTTTTTAACTGCTCATCGCTGGAAATGCAAAGTCTGGTGGGGGAACACCCCCATCAAAACATTTTTAAATTTTTAAAAGCTATTTGTGTTTACCATTGTATTTAATATTTTATCATCATGTAATTTTAGCATTTTGTTCTCTTTTAAAGAAACCATGTCGACATTTTAATCATAGTGCATTCTGATACTTACATAATTTTACACGCATAATATTTTTATATATATTTTAACCATACGTCTGGCGCACTATGGTCAGAATTGGCTCTTGCGCCATTAAAACCCACAAATCATATCAAACCAGTCACCACATACATGAAGCGTTATAGGCCGGCATGGTCCAAACTCGCAACCCAAGAGATGCGAATCCAACCCCCATCCCCGCCCTCTACTTTTACTTTCTTTGTGAAAACTCTGATAAAGAAATTCAGTAATAATAGAATTAAAACTTTAAAATGGAAATGATTTTGAACAAAAATTTCAAATGATGGCCCTTTCCGACTCTTTGTAAAAAATATTTAATTTATTTAACGAAAACTATTACAAAAATTCATTAATCTTTAGTCAGTTGTGAATCAATGGGGTGATGTGGAACAGAAATTGGATGTCTTTTGCGAAATAGTCTGTTAAAGGTGTGTTTCCTGTATGGTCGTAGATTGTCTCCAGGACATATTTTTAATGCTGTCTGTACTGGAATCCAACTGTAACCGACTGCCCACTCCTGAATCAACATCTGTTGTAAGGTTCTTCCCGGAGGATGTAATCATCCTGCAATGCGTGTCTCCAAAGCATCCCACACATGCTGTATGGAATTTAACTCGAGGAAGAAGGCTTGCCAATCCATTCGAATGATATCTTTACTTTCCAGTAGCTGCTGAGTTTCAACAGTCCGGTGGGGCAATGCATTTTCATACGTAAAAAAGATATCTGGTCCAGAAACGACGCACATGGGGAAGGATCATATCATTACAGTAACGATCTCCGGTTACCGATCCTCTGACGAAAACGTGGAGCTCAGTACTCCCGTTCAGCATAATGCCTCCCCAGACAATTCCTGGACCACCGCAAGGGTCTCTTTTCGTGATGTTACTGTTAAGAAACCGTTTCTCGACATCCCTAAAAATCAACTGGCATTCAGAATAGCGTGAAGCACTGAAACGACTCTCCATTGATGAGATGTCCAATTGTTTTGTACCTTACACCACTCTAAACGGTGTCGTCGATTGCCAACTTTCAAACGGATGCAGTCTTCAGGACGGCTGGCGAATAGGCCACATGTGTGAAGGTGTCTGTCTACAGTGAACCGCGACACTTGTCGCCCAGTTGCTGTGCATAGTTTCTTTGTGGCAGATTGTCCCCTGAATATATTTTCAATGCTGTCTGGAATCAAACAGTCAATGGCGGAATATCTTATGCTCTAGAGGTCGTTCCATTATTTGTTACTAATTTTATTGGTTACCTGGTCTTGTCTTGGTTATTTGTGCCATTTTACATGACTGAATTAATCGAGTGCCTGATGTTGATTTTCAATGGAAAGTGCAAGTTAATTGATTAGATTCGCTAACGACACTTTTGTCTCTTTTTTTTTCTGCCATATCCAGCTGGACTACTGCTCTGAGACTGAATCTTAAAATGAACACGAAAAATGGTCCTGTCTTGTGAAAAAGTAAGCATGTGGTTATGTTATGAAATTGGGAATAGTCCATCTTTGAGAACATGATATACATTGTACTTTTACATGCATATATTTATACATGTGTATTCTGAAGGAGTGAATGCGATTTCCGCGATATCCTTTCACGAAATTTAGGAGTAGGTACCCAAGTGCTTCAAACTATGGTTTCTTTTCCTCCCACAGTTGTAGCCAATTAATTTTTTTCACATATTTGCAGCTCAGTTGCGTATTTTTGCGTGCTTGGCCCGGATTGATGTCCTTATCGCGTGTCATGTTCATTTTCTTTTCTAAGAAAATGGTTTAGATTAATATTGTTGGAATCGTATTTGAATATTTTGATGGTGGAAGCCTTTTAAGATTTTTTGTTGTTGTTGGAAAGCCTCTTTCGCGATTCTTTCAGTAAGTTTGTTTGTTTTTTTGAAATTGAGGGCTGTTGTCAAAGATAAAAAAGGTTTTATCTACTATATCTAAGGCGAGATTATCGGTCCGTTAAAGGAAAAAGTGGATTTCTCTCAGTTATTCAATCGGAAATTTGTTGCTCTTTTTCAGTGGCATCATTTAAGTTCTCATGTTTTTCAGACTATTGCACCGAATTGAAACACGTTTTGTTAAATATTTTACATCTTCTCATAATTCAAAGGTATTACTCGTGAGAAGAATACCATGATATGAGGAGCGTAAGTACCTGAAAAAAATCTGTTAATAATTGCATCAAATATTCAAATGCTTCTTCAAATGTATCAGAAATACTCATTGATTTTTCAACAAATTGATTTGAAATACAAGGCTAAAATTTCCCTTGTTTCACACATTGATAGCAACATTATTAATATTCTTTATATAATAATTAAAACAGGGTAATTTCATACAATCTGAGAGACAGAAAGTATCATTTCTTCGTTTCTGAGCGAAAAGTTATTTTCAGTTTCACAACTGTTTCAGAAATGACACTCGTAAACCTCTTTGTCAGTAATTATTGCCTTTCTGTTAAGAGATGGAGAACTCCAATTCGTCTGCGTGATCTTTAATAGTGTTCGTATTAGAAAGAGATATTTAAATCTAGTGAAAATGGTATAAACATATACTTTTGATCACTGTTCATGATTTAACATTTTTTTTTAAATAATAGGCAGGAATTTTGATTTAAGACCTATACATTTTGGATCAATTTTCAAAGTGAAACATCTTGGTGAACGGAATGAATGGTCATTGCGAAAGAGAATTCATTTGAAATTTTCTTTGAATTCACTGTCCAGAACTTTTATCATTTTATTCCTAATATAGAGGAGTAAAATTTTCTGTGAATAGTAGAAACTTCGATCCTTTTAAGAAAGGAAATTTTGGAAAACATTTAAATATTGAATATTTTTTTTAAAAAAGGAATACACCGTTTCTATTTCATTGCCGATTTTATGGGATTAGTACAAATGTGATAATATATAAATTTGTTTCGACATTGAAAGAAAATTAAGAAAAAAATACTGTATTGGGCATTGCAAAAAAAAAAAAAAAAAACCTTAAAATTTTGAATTTATGGTTGGTCCTGCTACCTGTCCAACCTATTTTTCTTGAAGGCAGCGGTGAATGATACTTCGTTGCAATAAGCTCTGCATTTTCTTAGTTTTCTACGAAAAATCTTGTATCGAAATGGATGCAATAAAAATTAACAAAAGAAGAAAATTCGTCAAGTTTTCTTGCTTATAGCTCCTTGAGTCATTGTTTTAAACCACCAGGGTGTCAAAAAATGTTTTTAAATAACCGTGTCATATTAATTTTCGAGCTTTTTCAAGCACTTTAAGTGGATATTAGATATTACCAAAAATAAAAATCTAGCTACTTTCATGAGCCCACACGCAGCTTCCATAGTGTTGATTTGGCCATATGTTCTCCTGAGCTCATGCCATTGCTGAATTTTGCAGTAAGCAAAGATCTTTACAATAGTGATCACTTCCCCATTATGGTTTCACATGCTGATAGCGGCGGTGCGACTCCTTGTCCTCCGCGTTTTCTATTCCAGCGAGCAGACTGGGAAGCTTTCACTCATTTGGCAGAAATCACCGAGATCATGGTCAATACTTACGATATCACGGAAGCAGTGCAACAAGTCGTTGACAGTATAATAAGTGCTGCAAATGCCACCATTCCAAAGACCTCCCCACGTCTGAGAAAATTTCGCAGACCGTGGTGGAATGAAGCTTGCCGCGATAGCTATAAGAATCAGAAAAAACGCTGGAATATTTTCAGAAGGTACCCTACGATAGAAAATCTTGTGGCTTTTAAAAAAGCCAAAGCCTTAGCTCGACGCATTCGCAGACGTAGTCAGAGGGAATCTTGGATCAAGTTTGTGTCTTCGATCACATCCTCAACTTCCCCCAAACTTTTGTGGAAAAGGATAAAAGCTGCAAATGGGATCTATAGTGAAACTTTTATTCCTGTTTTAAAAATAGGAAATTTAGTGCATTCCTCCCCATTAGACGTAGCTAATATTCTCGGTCATGCCTTCGCACAAGTTTCCGCAATTGATTCCTATAGTTCTGAATTTCTGGAAATTAAGAATCCTGCGGAACGTTTGATTTTGCATTTTAATGACCGAAATACTTTAACATACAACTCTGAATTCAGGATGTTTGAATTGACAACGGCTCTGTCTCAAGCCGGAGACACAAGTCCGGGGCCAGACGGAATAACTTATAGCATGCTTCGCCATTTAAATGCAACCTCCTTATCTAATTTGTTGATACTTTTTAACAGAATTTGGACTGAACATAAATACCCTAAACAATGGAGCGAAGCTACTGTAATTCCAATTCTAAAACCTGGAAAAGATCCATCAAACCCTCTGAATTATAGACCTATTGCCCTTACCAATTGTCTTTGCAAGACCTTTGAACGCATGATCAATGCTCGACTAATCTTCGAATTGGAGAAACAAGGATGCATACCTCAGTTTCAGAGTGGTTTCCGTAGAGGCAGATCAACTTTTGATAATCTTATTTTATTGGAAACCCAAATTAGGAACGCATTTGTCAGGAGGAACCACCTTGTCTCCATTTTCTTTGATATTGAGAAAGCATATGACCGTGCGTGGCGCTATGGCATGCTTTCTACACTTTTTAAATTTGGTTTTAGAGGAAACATGCCCATATTTTTACAGAACTTTTTATCTCATCGTATATTTCGAGTTCGTGTTGGTAGTTTTTATTCAAATCATTTTATACAAGCTGAGGGTGTTCCACAAGGAAGTGTCCTCAACGTCACACTTTTTATTGTGCATCTTAGTCAAATTTTAAAGTATTTGCCTTCATTTGTCCAAGCCAGTCTCTATGTTGATGATCTGCAGATTTCATGCGAAGGTAGTAACATGAATTTAATCGAACAGCAATTACAAAATGCAGTTAATAAAGTGGTTACTTGGTGTAATAAAAATGGTCATACTATCTCTCCTGAGAAGAGTCAATGTGTTCACTTCTGTAAGAAGAGGAATATGCATTTAGATCCTGTTGTAAAGATACGCGATACACCAATTCCAGTTGTGACTGAAGTCAGATTTTTGGGAGTGACGTTCGATCGTAAACTCACTTTCCTTCCACATATATTAAACTTGAGGAAGAGATGCGAAAAAAAAATTGAATATCTTAAAAGTTCTCTCCAAAACATCCTGGGGAGCCGATCGAACCTCACTACTCCGTATATACCAAGCGATCATTCTCTCACGAGTGGATTATGGCTGTATGGTTTATGGGTCTGCCCGCCCTTCTGTTTTGAGACATCTTGATACTGTCCATCACTCTGCTCTCAGGATCTGCTCTGGTGCTTTCCGCACTTCTCCAGTTGAGAGTTTATATGTAATTTGTCACCAGTTGCCACTTTGTTTGCGGCGTCAAAAATTATCTACTTTGTTTTATTTTCGTGCACAATCTGTTCCAAACCATCCCATTCATTGCATGGGTTTTCCTGAAAACCTTCAAAGAATTTATGATGCCCGACCTTATCATATTCTTCCTTTTTGTCGGAGAGTCAAAAATTCCCTGCTCGACTCGGATCTTAATAACGTTGCCATTAAATTTCTTGATTTTTATTCTTTTCCGCCTTGGGATATTCCCAATTTTTCCTTTTTGAACCCTTTCTTGGGGTTTGATAAATTTTCAACTGATCCTGTTATTTTCCAACAACTTTTTCATCAGCACCGCTCTCGGTATTCTTCTTTTACCCCAGTGTTTACAGACGGCTCAAAATCAGATGGATATGTTGGTTGTGCCATTGTAACTCCATCTGATACACTCAGCTATCGTCTAAACAACGTTTCTTCTGTTTTCACTGCTGAGTTGGTAGCAATATTTTACGCACTACAGGAAATTTCACTCTCTACTCAGCGTAGTGTTATCATATATACTGACAGTATGAGTGCTTTGGAAACACTTGCTCATTTCCACAACCATATGCATCCAGTCGCTTTTGAAATTTTGGTTAACCTGCGGAAACTAAAAAACAGGGGCTTTAATATTCTTCTCTGCTGGGTTCCGAGTCACGTCGGTATTTCGGGCAATGAAAAAGCTGATGTTGCAGCTAAATCTGCATCAACATCTCTGTCCCTGGCCCTCCCATATTGTGACGTCAAAAATTTACTTATTTATCAAGTCTTTACAACTTGGCAAAAATCATGGGATCTGCAGATCCAGAACAAACTACATTCAATAAAACCCACAATTGGGTTTTGGCCTGCTCTACCTATACGGGAGGCTGATGTGAAATTGACGCGCCTCCGTATAGGACATACTCGCTATACTCATCGTCATCTCATCTTGGGTGATAGGGTGCCAATTTGTCCCACTTGTCATATTGCTTTTAGTGTGAAACATATTTTACTTGAATGTCCCGATTTTAATGTTCATCGTCGAAAAATTTTCTACTCGTCTTCTCTTAAATTACAGGACCTGGTGGGTGAAACACACCACCCAAATATTTTCAAGTTTCTAAAAACCATTGGCTTTTATTCTTATATTTAGTAATTTTGACTTTTATTCATGTTTCACTTTTACTTTGCTTCATTCTAACACTTTCATCACATCAGTATTTTTTTTAAATCATTAACATAATTGCAAATTAATTTCCTGCATTTTCATGCTGACCCCTTTCGTTTTTTATATTTTTTAATGTGTGTGGTTTTATTGTCGGCCCTTTTTATTACCATTTGCTTGGCGCAGCATGGCCAAACATGGCTTTTGCGCCAGAAAAAACCGAAACAACCAACCAACCAACCAACCAAAAATCTAGCTTCCTTTTGAATCTATTTTATTGATTTTGATTTTTTCCCCTTTCTATGAGAGAGGAGGAAATTGATTCTCTATTAAATGTGATGCATTTTGCTCTGTTTCGAATTGATTATTTTAGAGTAAAAATATTGTTGCTGGCATTCAGAAAGAAAAAGTGATTAAATCCAATTTTAAACATTCCTAGATTTCTTTGCTTTTCATCAAGGAAGTCATGATTATGATTCACTGTTGTGATCGCAAACGTTGTTCAGTTTCCGAAGGAAAATGAAGGAAAATCGTTTGGAAATGTCAGGAAATGCATAACACAAAATTCTTCAATTTCTATCCACTGTTCAGACTTCATTGCCGTTTTCATCACTGTGAACCAGGCACGAAGACTCCAGTGTGGTACTATTTGCTATATTAGATCCACATCAGAAAGGGCACATTTGTGTAATAGACGATGGAATGAAAAAGAATATTAGTTCTTCTGCCGTACCATTTGTTCAACAATTTGTTTTGCTTACCTCGCTTTCAACACCCTTATTCCCTGAATAACAATTTACTGTGAGGATTATTGATTTAGCTCAGTTGCTGAAAAAAATACAATAACGAATTACAACAAGGGTATTACACAAGTACAAAGATTTTTCTTACCGCAGATTCTTGATTATTTTCTCATCAGTCAAGGTTCTTGAAACCTCGATTACTTTTCAGGAAATAAAATATTGAAGGGAATAACCAGTGGAAATTACAAAATAACATAGTCCCTGATTCTACAATTTACAGTTCACTTTCTCATCTTCTCGCCGTGAGGACAGATCACTATTTTTGAATAGCGCTCCATTTGCACACTTTCTTAAGCAAATTCTTTCAGCAGTTTGGTGTTGCGAAATTAACAATGGCAACAAAAATAGCTTCCCTTTCAGTTCATTGCTCAAATCTCATATTTTCTTTGTTTTACGCTGCAAGGTTGGCGTGATAATTGATTCGCTATCAAGATCCCAAACACTATTAGATTTCTAAATTTAAATCTTTTGAGAAAGTTGATCAGAATATAAAGCAAAAAAAAAATGCAAATTCAAAATTCTTAGTTTATTGCTCTCTTTTTTTACTTTGAGAGTTGCATGCAGTCTCTTCTATTGAAATATATGCTCTATTTATTCCATATCTAAAAAAGGATAGGAAGAATAGAGCTCTCGTCTTTATTAAAAAAAGTCCTTGTTTTGGTCCCATTTTTATTGAATTGTTTTCTTTGCGAGTCTCATATTCATTGCTATTGTGTTCCAAACAGTTTGCTAACAGAGCTTTAACTTGGATCGTTTTCTTTCTGGAAAAAAAAATTCTCAGTGGAAACCTTTGCAACAGTGGTTTACCTGTGCGAAAACGAAAATGGTCAGCATATATTTATAGATTCTGGATTATCTTGTTTCCCAGGATTCCACTGGATACCTTGATTCCTTTTCAGGAATAACAAAATAATTAATAACGGTATGTGAAAGGGTTTCTGGGAGAAAATGCTGTTGTGTGTATTCCTTTAAATCACAAGAAAAAAGTAACCGTAGTTTTAAATTTGCAGTTAGTAGTTAATCGCCATAATTCTTCACTGTCAGGGCTGCAACGAATGACACCTAGCTGTAATAAAAAAATATATAATCGCAAATTTAAGAAGAAAAATCTTGTACCTAATTTGTTTAAGTGGCATTAATCGAAAGCATTGATTTCGATTAGAATCCAGTATCCCAAGTTCCTTGATTTCTTTCCTTTTCACAACTAAAATCAAAAATATGGAAGAAATTACGATTGAAAATCGTGGAAAGAGAGCACTGGATGTTATATATAATAAAAGCGGCTCAACTGTCCGTATTGCATCGACACGTTTGTTACTATGATAACAGCACGACTAATCACTTCAGTTTTTTTCCCCCTGTTCATTTCATTTTTACTATCACTGTCGCCTAAAAAAGAACACTCTCTGTAACAGGAACCTGACTAGATTATCGAATGAAAGAAAAGACAATGGGGAGCTTTATTAAAGCGGTATCGCCACATCCGCTTGAATTCTTTTGCCAATTGCCCTGAGTTATTCATTTTTTTTATTTCACATGAGCTCCTATGGAACGTTAATTCTCTTTCAGGAGCAGTCATTTTTTCCGATTCCTGAAAAAAAAAATACTTTGAGAAAATAAGTAGTTAACTTTTCAAAAAAAAATCATAATCCTGGATTCAACAGTTTGTAGTTCCCTGTCCCATCTTTTCACCGTGAGGACAGAAGACAATAATACTTTGTTGTCATCAGTTTGCGTTTACTCAGTTTCGAAAGCAAAACCGTGTAGCAATTAGTCTTCGTGAGCTTTATAAAAGGAATAAAGAAACTTCTTTCTTTTTGACATTTTTGTTCAAAGCTGTTTGATTCATTGTTTTGCACTTTCGTGGCGGCAGAAGTAATGCGTCTCTCGGGTGTTCTGTCATCTGGGCAGTTTATAAAGCGAAATCTCAAAGCAAGCATATACAGAGGTCATTACCAAAAAAAACACTTTCGTTTGGAATACATTGATTAAAGATTTTGATTCATTTTCTCTCCATGAAGACAGAGGGAATGAGGTTTCCATGCCGGTTCCAATATATTTTGCACACTTTCGTATTGCATATTTTATGCAAAAAATACTGTTATGGGAATGAAAAAGAAAAAATTATCTTTCAGTCCATATTTAAAAGCATCTGAATTCCTTTCTTTTTCACCGTCAACAGGAACAACGATTTGCTTGTAGAAGAACAAATTTAAATCGATTTTCGCGGAGATCTTTTTTAAGGAGTCAAATAGAGAATTTTGGTTAAAAAAAAGTGTGAATAAATTGTTTCATTGTGAGGAAGGCTCCAAAATCCCCTTGTGCGTAAGAACATCTGTTGTATGAGGAAATAAACCTGGATCATCTTACTATAGAAACAGATACAGTAAAAAAAATATTCATTTCTGCCAATTGTTTAGCAGTCTTTATACCCTATAAAATCGCATCTTCATTATTACTGCATGTAAATAATAATTTGTCCGGATCTTGAATTTGGAAAAAATTTTCTAAATAATTGAAGAAAATAAATATAGCAATATGTATCTGACTTTCAAGAAAGTTTTCTATCCATTTTCATACATTTTTGATTGTCTGATTGCCAAGGAGGGCGCCTGGAATTTTAATATTCCTAGTTAATAATACTTGTTTTCGTATTTTGAAATTAATTCTTGGGGGGAAAAAGTTGGTTATTAACTTTCCACCCCGGAACAACAACAACAAAAAAAACTCGGACGCTTCAATATGCAGTTCATTTCTTTGTGCTGGTTATAACGCTGGGTAGTGAACATTAGCATAAAAAAAAACCCCTTCAAATTGTAAAATTTGTGTAGTGACCATTAACAAAACAAAAAAAATGCTCAAATTGTAACAAATTTGTTTTGTAAAAATTATCAGAAACAACAATAACAAAAAAAATCACACTTAAAAATATTCCATGTGCTCTTTAAATTTCTTGGTTCTTTTGCTCCTTATCAGGACGGTAGATCTGATGAATCTTATACAGTTATCTTTATACTCTTTCTTCGAAATATGGTTAGAACTTCTATATGAAATACTTACCTACTTGTTACAGCCTTGTATGGAAGCACAAGAATTAATTACATTAAATACAATAACTTGTTATATATGAAATCCGGGTGAAGCCTCCATATTCCTAGTCCGGGATACTTCTTCTCCAGCTGAAAAAAATTCTAGGCAAAAAAAAAAAAAAAAAAGGTGATTGCATTTTGTTTCGCAAAAGAAAAACAAAACCTTAGTTTTGAATACACACACACACAAAAAGAAATGTATTTGTACAAAAAAGAAAAAAAAAAACTTGGCAATATATTTTTGTTATATCATTTCGTCATAAGAACAGGATATACAGATATCTGGCTTTGCTAAATATACCCTTTTGATCACATAGGATTTATTGAGTACCTGTGGCGGAATGTTGTAACAAATTTGTGTATTGGATATTTACTACTGCAACAACATAAAAAAGAACACACTTCATTTTGCTTTGAGTTTACTGCTTAAAGTTTCTTGAACATTTTTTTCTCACTGTCAAGGCGCTAGGAATAATAAGTCTGTTATGGGGACTTTCTTCAAAATATGGTTCAATACTTCCGAGTAGAATGCTTCTTGCTTTCTGTTTGTTTTATCCTTAATTTGAAATGTATATTTTTAGAATTGATGGTCATTGAAATTAGCAGAAAATCAATTCAATTGCTCCTTTATTAAATCTTACTTTACGAAATAGAATATTTAAAATTAAATAGAACAATAACATGCTAAATAAATACGCAGCTAATTTTGAAATATGAGTGCATTAATGACAAAACTTGCCATTTTGTGTTTCCAATTTGATAAATGACTCATTTTACATTTAAAACGCTTAACTTGACAGCTTTGCTTTAATATTTTGCTCTTCAAACTTGCTCATTCTTTTAGCTTGATTCCGGTGTTGTAAGAAGAGTAAAATGATACAAAATAAATGCATATTTGAAAAATTTAAAAAATGTGTCTTGAATTTTTATAAATATTTGACAGTTTTTTTGATTTTAAAAGATTTTATATTTATTTCTATACTAATAAATTATTAGAAAATGAAAAAAAAACAATGATTAAAAATTAATATAATGTATGAAAATGTATAAATGGAATATAATTATAACCGAACTTAAGATATAAGTGCAATAATTATTGATTCAAAAGCTTTAATTAATGCAGTGAGAGTCGCAACCGCAATTGTAGTAAAACATCAAATCTGAAAGATGCTCTCCCCTCAGGGGCTCACCTTCTTTAGGTGAGTACGGGTGTCCCAATCCCGAGGTACCCAGGGATCTTTACTCCCTTTAGGTTTACTCTCCTCTGTGCCTTCTGCTGTCACCTTTTTTCTTTCCCTCGAGGGTAGGCGAGGGAGCTCTCCATGAGAAGCTGTCGCCGCTCTGTTTGCTTCCTGCTTCTCATGGACAGCAAATACCCCCACGTGTTTGCCGTGCGTGGCGACCCATTAGACGGGTGGTGCACTGTGGTCCCCGGTGTATCAATCGGCCGGTACCTAGTTACATAAGTGGCTAGTCTGCTAGGGATCAAGCGAAGGGGTTACTCCTTGGGCTTGGCGTTAAGGGTGGTCACTGTCCCCGGGGGTAACTCCCAGCGTATAGGTGCCAGTTAGCATTATGGTAAGTGCTGAGGTTAGGAATACCTAGAGCCAGTTACTGCCATCCCTAGTAGGGCTCCGTGGTGGGCGATGCCGCTGGGCCTGAATCCCCATCAATATCGTATGGGCAAAAAAAACTTCGCTCCCTTCAGTGGGCAACAAAAGAATCAAACTTCATCTCCAATTCATTTCGACAAGTTTTTTATCATAAAGCGCATTTCAACAATCAACGAGACCTTTCATAATGTTTCACCTTTTCTCGTTGAAAAGTCCATTACTGGATCACTTGGCACTGTATCATCGACCCGGAAACTACGATCTGGTGATTTGCTTGTGGAAGTGAGTTCCCGAAAGCAGTCGCAACAAATATTGAAACTTAAAACATTGGGAACAATATCTGTAAGCGTAAGTGCTCACGCTACATTAAATTCTTCAAAGGGTGTAATAACGTGTGGAGAATTGTTTAATGATTCCATTGAAAAAATTACCGCGGAACTGAAACCCGAAGGAGTAACTCATGTACGCCGTATAACTATCCGGCGGGATGGACAACTCCTTCCTACTAAGCACTTCATTCTCACGTTTAACAATCCTAAATTACCTGAATCTGTGAAAGTTGGTTATATGAAATTGGCGGTTAGGACATATATTCCAAACCCACTCCGTTGTTTCCAATGCCAACGCTTTGGGCATTCTAAAACCAGCTGCCGCGGGACTCTCACCTGTGCCCGCTGTGGAGAAAAAGGCCATGACAACCAACAGTGTTCTGCACAGGAAAAGTGCGTGAACTGTGATGGTAACCACAGTTCCTTTTCTCGATCTTGCCCCCCGTTGGACATTGGAAAAGCAGATTGTATCAGTTAAATTTAAGGAAGATATTCCATACCCTGAGGCCAGGCGAAAAGTACTTGCTCAAACGCCAACACCAGGTGTGACTTACGCTTCTATTGCCAAAAAACAATTTTGTGCAAATTGCTCCTGTGCAAATTGTGTGCAGAATATGCCCAAAACTAAACCTCTACCAAAAGGGACTGATACAGATTCTGAAAATTCAATATCTAGTGCTTCTGAGCCCAGTAAACCGGAAAAGCATCAACGCAAAGTAAAACCGAACAAAGCATTAAAGCTTAAGATTTCCAAACGTGGTATCCCTCAAAATAATCTTCACCAAAAAATGAAAAAGTCAACTTTGCATAATTCTGTCGCTCTGGGACTTGCGAGTCAGGGCATAGTCCACAAGGATTTATCATCCATTTTTAGTGGCGTACCCAAAAGTCCCGATAGCATTTCACTTCATCCATCTGAAGAGGATGATAATGACCTCCAAATGAGTTGCGAGTTATCGCCAACTCCATCTAATGTTCCTAACACTGCTTTTAAAACACACGCTTCTTAATGGGTTTTTGTATTTCATGGAACTGTCGTGGCATTCGTCCCAAATTAAATGAAATTAGGACAATTCTTAACAAATTTCATCCCGCTTGTCTCTGCCTTCAAGAAACTTTCTTGAAGACAAACATCCCACTAAAATTACGTGGTTACAATACCGTTCGGAAAGATACAGAAAACGGCTCGCGTAATTCTGGAGGCGTCAGTATTCTAACCTCCAATTCCTTTCCGAGCACACCTCTCTCACTCCATACTGATTTGCAAGCTGTGGCTGTTCAAGTGCATGCAAAAGCACTAATTACAGTTTGCTGTATCTATTTACCACCTAATGCTTCTGTTAGTCAACAAGATCTTGACAATTTAGTTGATCAACTTCCAGCGCCGTTTATTCTACTTGGTGACTTTAATGGCCATTCTACTTTGTGGGGTTCAGATAGAACAAATTCTCGTGGGCGGCAGATCGAACAGTTTATTTCTAATAACTGTCTCTGTCTGCTCAATAATGACGAGAAAACTTATTTTCATGAACCAACACGCTCCTTTCACAATCTAGATCTCGCAATATGTTCGCCAATTCTCTTGCCGTATTTGAATTTTACAGTTGAAAATGATCTTCACAATAGTGATCATTTCCCTATAATAATTTCTCATGCTGACAGTGGCGGTATGATTCAGAGTCCGCCTTATTTTCTGTTTCAGCAAGCGGATTGGTCTGCATTCACAAAACGGGCAAAAATTACTGAAGCTATGGTTTATACAGCAGATATATCGGCAGCGGTACAAGAAGTCCTTGATAGCATTATTAATGCTGCAAATAATAGTATTCCCAAGCGTTCCCCACGTCTAAGAAAATTTCGTAGACCGTGGTGGAATAAAGCTTGCCACGATAGTTACAAAAAACAAAAGCAACTTTGGAACAAATTCCGTAGGTGTCCTACTACGGATAATCTCATTGCTTTTAAACGAGCTAAAGCTTACGCTCGCAGTATCCGTCGGCGTAGTCAGAGGGAATCCTGGCTTAAATATGTTTCTACTATCACTTATTCTACTCCAAGCAAACAATTATGGAAGAAAGTCAAAGCAGCCAATGGAATATACCCCGATTTTTCCTTTCCTGTATTAAAATCGGGAAATGTGATATACTCTTCGCCTTTTGAAGTTGCCAATAATCTCGGGTATACTTTTGAAAAAGTTTCCGCTGTAGATTCATACAGTCCATCATTTCTGGTGGTTAAGAAGCGAGCGGAAGGAAGTAAATTGCAATTTAATTCCCGTAGATCTCTTCCATATAATTGCGAATTTAGTTTGTTCGAGTTGAAAAGTGCACTGGCTTCCTCTAATGCTAGTAGCCCTGGTCCTGATGGTATAACTTATAATATGCTTCGCCATTTGGACGAGGTCTCTCTTTCCAATTTATTAAAGCTATTTAATAGAATATGGACTGAGCATGAGTTTCCATTACAATGGCGTGAAGCTATAGTTATCCCAATCCTTAAACCTGGAAAAGATCCTGCAAACCCTCTGAACTATAGGCCAATCGCTTTAACTAGCTCGATGTGTAAAACTTTCGAACGCATGGTCAATGCCCGCCTGGTATTCGAATTAGAAAAACATGATTACATTTCGCCACTACAGAGTGGTTTCCGCCGTGGACGTTCAACTTATGATAACATCGTCCTTCTGGAAACCCAAATTCGTAATGCTTTTGTACGAAGAAACCACCTTGTTTCGATCTTTTTCGATATAGAAAAAGCTTATGACCGTGCGTGGCGCTATGGTATTCTACGAACTCTCTTTAACCTAGATTTTAGAGGAAATCTCCCTATTTTTATTCAAAACTTTTTAACCTCGCGTACTTTTCGAGTACGTCTTGGTAATTTTTATTCCGATATTTTTAATCAAGCTGAGGGTGTTCCGCAAGGGTGTGTTCTCAGTGTCACTCTTTTCATAACCTATTTTAGCGAAATTCTTAATCAGCTTCCTCCATCTGTTCAAGGTACGCTCTATGTTGATGATCTGCAGATCTCCACTCAAGGTTCTAATATGCACCTAATTGAACGGCAACTGCAGAATGCAGTCAACAAACTAGTTTCGTGGTGTGATAAAAATGGGCACACTCTTTCTCCGGAAAAGAGTCGTTGCGTGCATTTTTGCCGAAAACGACAGCTGCATCCAGAACCTGTGATCAATATTCGTGGAACTGCCATTCCCTCTGCCGATGAAATTCGGTTTTTAGGTGTCATTTTTGATAGGAAGCTCACTTTTCTTCCGCATGTCCTGCATCTGCGGAAGAGGTGCGAGAAATCTCTCAACATCCTGAAGGTACTATCTAATACTTCCTGGGGGGCTGATCGTACATCCCTCTTACGGATCTATCAGGCCGTTATTTTATCCCGCATTGATTACGGGTGCATGGTATATGCATCTGCTCGTCCTTCCGTTCTGCGAAAGCTTGATACGATACACCATTCTGCCCTTAGAATTTGCTCTGGTGCTTTTCGCACATCACCAGTAGAAAGCCTGTATGCCATATGCAGTCAATTTCCTTTAAATCTTCGACGTAAGAAGATAGCCGCACAATACTATTTTCGAATGCTATCAGCTCCGAAACATCCTGTTAATCACCTGTCTCTCCCGGTTGGTCTTCGGAGACTTTATGATGCTCGCCCGTCTCACATTCCTCCATTTAATGAGAGGGTTAAAGCTTTCATTCATGATTCGGGACTTACCGAGGTTTTAATTCAACCAATAAATTTCTATGCTTTTCCTCCTTGGGATGTTCCACAATTTTCATTTTTGAACCCTTTTTCTGGTTACGATAAATCTACAACAGCACCGATTGTTTTTCAGCAGCTCTTTCACTATCACCGTTGTCAATACTACCCTTATACAGAAGTTTTTACTGATGGATCAAAATCCAACCGGCATGTTGGTAGCGGAGTAGTATTTCCCTCTGAAACTTATAACTATCGCCTGCCCACGTCTTTCTCGGTTTTTACTGCTGAATTGATTGCAATAGCTTGCGCTCTTCAACTGATTTCAGCTTCTTCTAACCAGACATTCTGCATTTATACTGACAGTTTCAGTGCTTTGAGGTCTCTTTCCAATTTCAACAACCGGATGCATCCTGTTGCTATGGAAATCCTTGTTCTTCTTCGCGATCTTGAAAAAAGAGGCGCAAAAATTTTATTTTGTTGGGTCCCGAGTCATGTCGGAATACCCGGAAACGAAATGGCAGATGTTGCGGCAAAAACGGCAAGTTCTTTGTTACAGCGTGAACTTCCATATGACGATGCAAAAAAATATTTTGCTGATCATGTTCGCGCTTTGTGGCAGCAATCCTGGGAACAGCAAACTTCGAATAAACTACACTCTGTTGATCCAATGACAAGTGTATGGTCTGTTATCCCTGTACGTGCATTAGACGTTAAATTGACTCGACTGCGAATTGGCCATGCCCGCTTTAGCCATAAGTATCTTTTATTTGGGGAACAATGCCCTTCATGTCCAAAATGCCATGTAATTTTAACAGTCAAACATGTTTTAATAGAGTGCCCTAATTTTAATCCACATCGCTTAAAGTTTTTTAATTCGCTATCCATCAAGTTGCGAGAGATTGTGGGTGAAAGTCCTCACCCTAACATTTTTAAATTTTTACAGAACATTGGTTTTTTACATTCTATTTAGTTTTGCTTCCTCAATTTGTTAAATTTTCGTCTTTAATTTGTTTTTCGCCTTTATTAGAAAATATGAAAAGTATATTATTTTTAGAGTACTAGTTTTAATACGTTGCCCTTTGAAATTTAGCTTTTTATATATAGATTTCTTAGTATTACTTTTTATATGAATTTGATTTATCTCACCATTCGAGTGGCGCAGCATGGCCAGATTTGGCTTTTGTGCCAAAAACCTTAAATAACCAACCAACAACTGAAAGATGCTCTGCCTTTATATTTATATACAAGAAATTATAAATTAAGGTTTGAAACTTTTTTTTGTATGAAACGACTTGAATTGCAGTTTTTGAATACAATTTTTTGAGATTTAAAATGCAATTTTTCCAGTATCTGATTATTCAGAATATCTCAAAACTCTTCACTGTAAAGAAAACAAGTGAAAAATATAAAAATAAACAGTAATGCAAATTCTAAGAAAAATTCTTTTTTTTTTTTTGTTTCAAAATTTAAATATTTTTCTGGGATTGATATGCGCTTTAATTCCCCCTCAGGTTCTCGCCTACTATAGGTGAGTACGGGTGTCCCA
>JAPMOR010124640.1:0-23549 GCA_026543865.1 Argiope aurantia | reverse complement strand
ATTTATCAGCCTGAAAAGGATAACGTTTTAACATACAGAATATGATTACTGTACAGTAAGAATGTAGTCTTTGGCAGTTTGAAGCGAACTCAAAATAATTTTTTCAGATTTTTTTTCCGTTCAAATGCTCCCATTCTCATTTTGGCGCAACATTATGATTAAGCTTAGATATTTTTAAAAAATTCTATTTGATATGTAAAAAGCACAGAAAAATAATGAGTCGATACAGTTTATTTGAATCAGGAAGAAAGATCTGAACTGAAGTCCTCTTAATGGCATACTGCATGCTTAAGCATACTATTTTAAGGAAAGCAAAGTCAAATTCAAGAAAATTCTTACCGTATTGGCGGCTTTTTCTTTTATTCGTCTATGCAGATTTCTGTTCTCTGCATTCAAATGATCAATACGCTGTTAAAGAGAAAAAAATTGTTTCAGTTTAGCTTAGGAAAAGAAATAAATATCAACGTAATGAATTTTATGAATTTAATGAAATGTGAACAGATTCAGACAAATGATACCATAAAGCAACAATTGGGACAGCTTTGCGACATTTTTCTTTCAACACATTTGTAAACTAGCCATGCGACGAAAAAGTTCAAATCTTTCATAATCAATTAATTTTGTTTTGCGTTGCATGGAAATATGAAAATTTCAAAAGAATATTGGTGAAAAGTTCAATATGTCGCACTTCTACTACTAATCAAACATGCGCAAAAACATCGCGATTTGGATAATCTTGACATGCAGTTCTAGAAAAGAAAAATCCTAGTTTCCGAAGTTGAATGTTTATCCAGATTTTTAATGCACCTTTGCCAAGTTTTATTAGTAAACCGAAATGTAAAATTTAAAAATAAATTATTCAGAATTGGAGTTGTACGCTGGTTTTAACAAAAGTTATTTTTACTTCGATTTAAAATGAATGGACTTTACGAACCAATTAAGTTGATAACCAAAAATACTTTAGCAAATTGAAAGCATACTCGCTGATTAAAACTTGTAAGCATAAACTAAGCATTAAAACCTGCAAAAAGGAGTTTTCTTTAAATGTCTTCTCTGTATGATTCAATCTTGCACGGTTTTATTGCTTGATTCAAAATCTTACTAGAAAATTAAATATTTTTTTCTTAGACTTAATGTTTTCCCTGTTAAAGGCAATGAAAAAAAATGCCGGTAGTAATATTTTTTTAATGTACAAATGTGCAATCTATACTTATAATAAAGCTGTGTGCGTGCGTGCGTGCGTGCGCGTGTGCGCGTGTGTGCTGGCGCTCTACAGCTCAAACCCTTCGATAAATAGCTACCAAATTTGGCATGTGTATACCTTGGAAGCCGGGAATATGCACCTCGGAGCGAGTTTTTTGAATAGAATTGCAATTAAAAATGAAGCGAAATTTTGGTGTTTTTCACTAAAACTACTGAAAATATTATCGCGCCAAAATGATCTTTACATCTAATGAAAATTGAAAAGATTGTCTTTTCAATGATACCAAAGTTTTAAAATATAACGTAATTTTCTATTTTTAACAAATTTTTAAAAATATTTTAGCTATTTTTTCAACAATTTATTGATATTCAACAAAATACAATTTAACTTGCACGTGCAAGTTACGCGTCAAAAGTAAAAAAAAAAAAAAAAAAAAGTTTTTGTCATTATGTTGAACAAAAGATCAGATTAAAAGATAAATAAAATATGGGAAATTAAACATATAAAAGTGTAATTTCCACCACGTTTCATTATGAATGAAATAAATACATATAAAAAATAACATTAAAGTTACAAAAAGCAAAAACTTTGAAATTTTATCGTGGAAATTTATAATCATTTAAGAAAAAACGGCAAAAAAAAAAGGGATATCATTGAACGCCTAATTTTTTATTTATATAATAGAGTTTAACATGTTTTTGTGCGATAATACGCTCCGACGAGTTTAAACATATTAAAAAAAATCGACTAAGATTACGCATGTGTCGATATTTAGAATTTTTTTTTCTCCTCACCTCAAAATTATTCTCGCTTCAAATCTCCCCCACTCCCTCTCCCCCTCCCTCTCCCCTCCCCCTCATCAACTAAATAAATTACTAAACTGAAAAATGGATAAAATTTGATATCACTCTTCTATAAAAACAGACGATTTTAAACCACTTCATTGACAGTCTTAAAGAAAATGCGCTAATCTTCTGCCAGAGTTTTTCGCCAGTGTTGGTCCTATGATTATGAAAATGTTGACTGTACTAAATTTGATATAAAAAATTTTATAAATCGTTTAGATTTGATCTCAGAAGATAGAAACGTTTATTTAATAGTTGAAATGTCAAGAGTAGTTTGCAGAATATGATTCCTTAGGACAAAAAGACTAAAATTTAAACTCCATAATTTTTTCATAAGTACATTTAATGACTGAAATAAAATATAAGATAATATTGATATTATATACTTAAGAGGTTATATAAATTGCGAAAATTATTCTGCACTACACATACAACTTCAATGCAGAAAAACTGCTTTCAATTCTCATATTCGAAAGAGACATGGCTGTTTTCAGTGAAAAATGTTTTTATTTTAATGGCAGTTTTACATTTTCACTCTAAATTAAAGTTGAAATTTTATGGGCGCTGACAGAAAATGAAAGAGGTATGTAATACAATGAACAGAACTGTTTAAGGCCTGCACAGTATTGTGACTGAATTATATAACTATCTAAATCTGAAACTTTGACAGCTAAATATTTTGCAGAAAAAGCTTTTAAGAGACCAAGATCCATGAAATATTTGATTGACTATTTTAATAATCAGTAATGTTGGCGAACCGGCCAGCTGGTCTCGAAATACGGCTAGTATAACATAAATGCATCTCAGAAAGAATCACTTACAGGGAAAATTTTATGGTAAGGTAATTTTTAGTAATAAGGAAATATTTTTATTCAAATGTCATTTCGCAGATTTCTAATTTCACAGAAAAATATTCTTGATCGTTGAATAGCAAAAGAAAATTGAAGATTTCCTACACTGTCAGTTACTTCTGTATGTTTTTGAAGATTTTAATAGTTATTATGCATTAAATTATATTCATATTTGCAAATGTAAGAAGTTCTCGCGGTTTTTAATTTTGAATTTTGTAAATATAGGGAACAAGTAAAAATTGTAAATTAGATTTATCCTTCACTTGTGAATAACATATTATGGATCCGATAATTCAAATAAAAAATAATCACTTTGCTGAATGAAATGAGTTCTAAACAGATAAATGAAAAGCTATTTCTAAAAACTATGAAGACATTAGCAAATGAAACATTATTACACGAGTTCAAAACATGAGGCTGGGCGTTTTTCTCTCGATTTTTTTTCTAAACAAAAGCGTTTCTTTTTAAATCATCAGCCAAAACTGACTTTATCCATGCGATGTGAGCTCAATCACGTTAAGAATATTTTCACAGAATAAATTTTCCATTGATATTCTGATGCTGTTCATTATGTGAATATTCAAACGTTTCATATTTAATTACTTTAATTTTCGTATTTATACTCTTGAATTCAAATTCAATACGGTATATTGCACATAGCACAATTTATTTAATCTTTCCAATTAATAAAGTAGCAATACATATCATTCAACAAAATCATGGATCCGAATTTTTTTACTTTAAATCAACTGGGAATAGGTTTCTCTTTTTAGCAAGATGTGTACAGTTTGGTTTATCTGCAAATTGCGATGTTATTAAATATGTCATTCTTCCCAAGAAAATGACTAGATATAACGCTGCCGAACGTGAGTTACAACTTAATTGGTAGATAATAGTGAAAAAATATTTTGTCTACATTTTGGATTATATAAATCAATTTTGGCGTTTTTCTTCACTCACTTTGTGGCATATTATTACCGATGTTTTATTTTTACCTTTTAAAATTCATAGACTATACCTTTCAATTATAGTCATTTTTTTCGGTATAATTTTCTAATTATCAAGAATTTTCGGATTATATGAAAGCAACCGCCTTTAAATCACAGCTCGCATCTTAAATATTATTTTTCGACATTCATATTAAGTATATAATAAAAATTTATAATTCTGATGTTGTGCATTATAGAAGCAGCTCTGAGTTAAGCCACACCATGAGACCCGGGAAATTCATAACACCATTGTAATGCGTTAAAAAATAGAAAACTTGCGACAAAACTTTATGCACGATATATGCTTGTTGATAAAGAATGTGTGTTGAATAAAGCCATTTTTCTGTTGATTTTCGATAAGGAGATCAATAAAAACGAAGCAAAGTAGCAACTTGAATGAATTATTGATTTATCGACGCTCAAAGATGCAAATGTAATTTCACTACATCGAATTTCTCACAACGTATGAACATAAACTTATAAAAGTTGTTTCATACTATGAATTTTAGTTTTACAGTTCTCGTTTCTCGCTTAGCGTTAAACGAAGCCGAGAGTTTTACAGATTAAGTACCGTTGATCAATAGCAATTCAAATATCTAAAATAGGAATAAGAACATGCTTCCATGTGACTGTCAGTTTTATTAAATCGTGAACGTTAGTGATCGGAAAACGCTCATTAATGGTAAAGTTCTTGATCATAATTTTAAAAGTTAATTTTTGAGTTGTTAAATGCTATATCGAAAATTAAGATAATTTTGGCAATTTGACCAAAAGAAATAAATAGTGTAAAACTAATCTTATGCTAAATAATAAAGACCAATTGAATTATTTTTCAATAATGCAGATTTCAGCATTACCCATTTTCCTGCAATTTAAAAACCTTAACAACTTATTTAAAAAAATTCGAACAATTAAATTCCAAACACTTTAATATTTCATCAAGGAGTAAAATAGTGAATACTTAATGTAGTTTAAAGTCTTCACTACCTAATAGACCTTTGTTTAAAAAAAAATTCTTTTTAAAATATTTCTGGAAAGGTTTCATTAGTTTAAATTAAATTCTTTCATTTTAAGGAATCATTTTTCATTTTATTTGAATTTTAATATGGCTTTGATGCTATAAGTTATCTCCCTAAAATCCTATAATAAATATTTTGACATAATAAAAGTTTGGATGATATTAAAATATTTATTAAATTAATTATAAAGTGACAAAATTTTTTTCGCACTATTTTTTCCCCTCATTTTAATAATTTTGTCAAGAGGTTTCGTAAAAAAATGCTTAGCGATGTAATGCGTAATTTTCTCATTGTTGGACGTGTAATTTTTTTTTATTGCTGAAGAACAGAAATATGTAAAAATTATTGGCAGACATCTTCGATGAATTCTAGACGAACAATAGAAATATAAAGCTCATGCTTCAAAATTTATATCGGTATTCGATTTTCGAAAGCTCTTTTTGTGGATGAAAAGCGGATTATTTTAACTGTCCCGAAACATTTATTAAATAATTATCAGCATTTGTGAAAAAAAGATTTTATCGCAAAAAATATCTTGGAGAGTCGATCAAATATCATTTGATCAAAGTTCTTAAAAATTACTCGATTTTTTTAAAACTGAAAGGAAAACACTAAACGGATTTTGTGCATCATAATACCCTGTACAAATGTTTTTACATTAGACAGTTTACAAGTATAAATACTTCAAAAGTACAGATATTATACGAGTTCATTTGATATCAAAGGCACTTAACCATGCACGTATATTGTATGGCAATTACCGGATATTTTAAAACTAATCTTTACAAAACACTGGAAGGTTAAAAAATGAACAGTTTCAGAAATCACCGAGAACAAATATTTGGGATATATAAATAATGCACCCACTGATAATTCCCCATATCCTTAATTAAAATGAAATAATTAACTTGAATTACCTCCTTATATTGCTCCAAGAGAGCATCTTTTTCTGCATTTTCTCTCCTCAAGGCTCTCATTTGCCTCTCCATCTCTTCTAGACGTCTTACCAGACGCAAGTGCTCCTTAAAAAAGAAGAAAATATTAAATAAACATTTCGATTAAAACAAGCACAGATTTAATTTTTTTCCAAAATTTTCTAAATTGCTAGGTTATTTCTTCTGTTTTTTTAAAAAAATTTAAATTGAGTTTTGTGGAGGTATGTAGATTATTATGATCTGTGCAGGAAGCAACAGGACGAATATTGTTGGAAAGCTTTCTTTAATAATCACATTCACACACTTAAAACAAAGACAAGATATTCACGCGCGCGGCTTCGAAGTTCAGCATCACATCTCATTCCAATCGCAATGCATTATGGGATGACATATGAGATGGCCTAATCAGGCATCGCCATCTAGTATCCAAAAGAGAAGATAAGAGTAATGCAACTGCTACATCCTCCCCCTCTGGCTCCAACGACGTCCCAGCAAGGAGACAGAATTTGAATTGTCTGGTAGTCTATTGGTTAAGAGTACTGCTACAGTTTTAAATTTCCAATTCTTGAAAAAATTGAACTTTGATGAGGATATATTTTGATCAGCAATACAGGTGCCTCAAACTAGATTTCATTTAGTTATATTTTAGCCTAAAAATACATGCTGACTAATTCGGATATATTGATATCAATATTTATACAATTATTTATTATGTCGATTTAAGTTTTACTTCCCAAACTTTTGTCATAAATAGCTTCCGTGGCAATTAATAATAGAATAATCTACTTTTGCAACAATGCTCTGAAAATCTATGATAGTCACAGCTCAAATATTTCAAAATATATAGTAAACGGTACAACAAATGAAAAGAGGAACCGCAATAATTTTCAGTTAACCTAAATTAAAATAATAATGAAATCTTATAGTATTATTTAACTTTTAAATTCCATTAAAATGCCTTATTTTGAATTATGGCTATTTAAAACTGGCTGAGAAATTAAAGTACAAGCTTCCACATAAAAATAAACGAATTGATGCCGCGCGCGTGCGTGCGTGCGGTGTGTGTGTTAAGAACGCCGAAATAATTCAATGTATCACGCTTAGTTTGACTCAGTTTTAAATTTTAATTTCGAAAATATATTTAGGGTTTTATTTAATGATTTTTCACCCTTAGTATCGTTTCCAATGATTGTAGAAATACAATTGCATTATCAAAAAGAGCAGATTGCCATCTCAAATTTGTTTTGCTTCTGACTTGGATTTCTGGAGGTTCAAAAATTTAAATATTCACTTTTCAAGAAAAAGTTTTAAAATTCTGGCATCGGTCACTGTAATATAATACATTTATATATTTCAAGGATTCTGAGGTCGTTATCTAATGGATCAAATTTAAAACAAGCATGATAAAAATTATCTGCATCTATTTTTAAATGCCGTTCAAATTGACTCAAAGATTTTTCGATTATTCTGTCAGTTAAACAATAAAAAAACTTGACCCTGATGTAGTTTCCGTCACTGATTTCGCAAAAGTCAAATTAGAAAACTAATAATCGTGAAAAATTTTTACATGTAAAACAGTTAAGTGGAAGCAAAAATATACTGAATTTTTTAATCATCGTTTGACAACAACTTATAATTTCGGATTGATGGCAGATCTCAACGGGAGGATTTCTTTTAATTTAGATTGCAGAATTTCTATTATAAGCTAGCTATCAAGCAGAGGTACATTATTGCAAAATTTGGTTCCTTTGAAAGTATCTGCAATGGTATAAATAGCAATCGAATTGTAACCTATCGTTATGGAGTAAAACCACTTTTCGTCTGCCAATAATATGCTGTGCTCTAACAATCATATACCGTTTAAACTTAAATATAGCAGCAAAGCAGAAAGCATTTTTAATCAGCTAATAATTATGCAAAAAAAAAGACAAATAAACTTTTGAGAGTATTTTTATTTCGATTTATAAAGCGAGATTCACAACAGTAAGATATTTTGGCTGACAATTGTAGATTTAAAAGTAGTGAAATAATTAGTTGGATTATAATAAATTCCGATTAATATAAATAATCAATTTTTAGACATTTTAAAGCACTATGTTAGTTTTCAATTTCTTTTTGAAATATAAATCTGAACTAAGTATCAGTTTTCAATCAATGTTAAAAAATTAATGACAGTTCACGCAATTTTAAATAATTTACATTAACTTTCGTAATTAATATAATTGAGTTTTCCTTTTTTCTACTAGAAATACATATGCGTTGGATGACGAAAGACACGAGCTGGAGTCTCGTAGTAATCCTAAAAGAATCGAGCGTGATTCGTGGGAGTTAACGAAAGAAAGTTGCAAGGTTTTGAATTTAAAGGCACAAACGCCAGTCTTGCATCTGAACTCAATAGAAGGCATTTATTCTGACCACAATTCAATATTATCAAAAATTGCAGATGAGAAAAAACAGAACTACGAAAGAAGTTTAAAGGAATTAAGAATAAATCAAATAAGAATGATTAAACCGATGTCAATAAGAAAATTTTTAGAGAAAAAGGAAGATTTCACAGTAAATGTTTCAAGTTACCAACCGTTAATATATTTCATTCTTAAGTTAAAATCATTCCAGTCTGCTAAAATAGTTCTAACGGAAAATAAATACTATCGTCTGACAAGCACCAACCTGGTGGTAGTTTGCGTTTTAATAAAGTATTATACGCGAAATCTCTGTGGAATGATTTCAATTTTGCAAATAAACGTCAATATGGAAAAGCCTCACCTGCGTTTATAAGGATGCTGTGGAATTTGCTCGAGTATCCTATATCACAGCCATATTCTCCGCTTTCTTTACGAGTGATTGAATACTCGTGGTGTGAGCTTATTCATTCGAGATGCTCCTCCAAATGAGTTTGTCGAGAAGGGAGGGTTTGTAAGAACATTCAAACGATGTACGAGCGTATGCAATAGCTATCAGCTTAATGGCTATTTTTTGTATACCAGTCCTTTAAGAACATGTGTTGTCATTGCGGTTTTTGATTGGTGGATATTTTTTTAATGTATGAAAAAGAACCTAGATATTCTACGTTGGGAATAAAAGCGTGCATGCTTGTTGAAAACGCGTGATATAATGCTAAATGAAGTGTCATTTATCATAGATCTGACCGTCTGAAATATAGTATATATTTAGTATCCAGAATGATAATATTAAATTTAGTAGATTTTCTATATCATGTAGAGGAACGAAACTTTTTTCAACAGCCGGTTTTGATTCATTACTTCCGAAAAATATTGTTTGCTGTTGTGTTTTGAAGAATGAAATTTGATTCAAAAATTTCAGAACTTATTAATCGCCGTATCCTGATGCGCGTAAAAAGGCTGCACTACAGCGTTTCGAACTTATAACGAAATATTTTAATGAAAGGTAATCTACCGATTGTAAAATTGAGCAATAAACATATATTCTGTGATTAAAAGTTCATCAAAGCCAGCACGATTTCATTTTTAGAGCCATCCGTAACTGAATAAAACGCAAGTACTATCCTTCCACACGTTTTTTGCGCATTATAAATTCTTGGAAAGTATTCTATATTTGAAATTTTTTTTATTAAAAGATTTATCTATGCTACTCTACAGTGCGCTTCGTTTTCAACATATTTTAAACATATTTAAAAACAAACAAGAATCGATACTAAATGGCTTATTTTATATTTTCCCAGTATCTTGTTAACATTTCCCCATAGTGCCTTCGATACTAGCTTATTTTGAATTGTACTGTAAAATTGACAAACGCTTATTTAATTTGACGCTTCATTCTACTAGTTACTGCTTGATATTTCTTTAAGGACTATAATCAGTTGCTCATTAACGATAATAGTCATTCTAAGCTTTAATTTACAATTTTCCCCATATACGTCGTTCCATCATGGTTTCCGAAATTTAAAGGATTTATCCAACGTTTTGGGAATGGAGTTTTCAGCAGCTGTGAGAATATGACGTATTACAATTTCAGTAGCTATGTGAATGCTAATGTTATTTTCCCCAAACCATGACTAGAATAAATTCGGAATTAAACCTCTGGGCGTAAGTTGGAGATTGAGAAGTTGCCCAACCTTCCAGCACTGCTTCCTTATTTCCGAGAAAATGCACCACCTGCCAATAGAGGTTATAAAAGCGGCCTCGATCCTACCACGGATTTAAAGAGCAGTAGGGAGAAAAGGAACAAAGACACCGGGATCCTACTTTGCCATATTAAATAGATTTTAATCAAACAAAAAAACCCGCATATTATGTATGATATGCCAACTTAATTTATAAAAGCAATTAAATGTTGAAGATAAAATGTAAAACGAGAATCGCTAGAGCAACCCGAGGACTTGCGACCAGTGCTTGCCAAAGAACAAGCCACTTGGGATGCAAGAAAAGATTTCTGGAAACCATGAGTACGAGGATTCCACACAAAAGATAAGCCTTTGAGAGAATTAGCAAAGTGTTACATACAAGTTAAATTCCAGTATCTTTGGAGATAAATTTCCTTCCCTCCCCACCCTGTGAAGACTTCATTTTCGTTTTTTTCTTTTAGTTTTTTATAGAATAAGCCCTGTAACGATATCATTATCAAGAGAGAAAAATTATTCGCTTTAATAGCTTTATTATAATTTTTTCTGAATTTGATTGAGGTAAAGTTCATAGCGAATCCGTGCTTGTTAGTATTCTCTAAAAAAGCCAAAATGGGATTACAGAATTCATTTAGATTTCATTAAATCTAATAGTTAAATATTGCTCTCGAGGAGAGCAAATACATAGTCGCAATTCTAAACTGAAGACTTGATTCTGCAGTAAACAAGAAAAAAGCAGATATTTCACGATTAGTGGAAATAATACATTTATTTTAGAGAAGGGACGGAGAATCTTTCCGTAATACCATTGGTGAAACGCTAACCTGATATCCACATCTGCATTCTCCACCGTTTAGGTTTTAAAAACTATGAATAAAATCTTGTCCTTTAAAACACTGAGCATATGGAAGTTTTAGGATTCTTTGAGATGTCTTAATAAAGCTATACCATCTTCTATTAGTAATAACCACTATAGTCTATTCTAGATTTCCATTTTGTTTACATGAAGAATGTTAAAGTTTGATCCGATTATTCAATTTTTGATATCTGGAAAGTGAACATGAAGTTTGTACACGCTTGTGTCGAAGACGAATTTTTCTTCTGGAGGTTATACTATTAACATCTGTTTAACAGAAGATAAAATATTGGAAAAGTAAACAACCTCTTGTCTAAACGTTGGCGTAAAGAATGCGATAGACAACATTTTGAAGAATTAAGGAAATAGCCAATAAAATTATCAGTTTTGATACAAATGATAATGTTAGGCCAATTAATCTTCAAATAAAAATTCTTTATCCTGTAAGTTGTGATGTTGACACAACTATTCTTCTGTCGAAGATAGAACATAAAAGCTCAGAATTTTTTTTATGTTCCGATCCAAATTTAAAGCGCTTCTAAACGCAATCTATTCTAAAAATTATAGATTACTGAAACCGTAGATCTAATCAAATGAACAAAAATGATTTTCAATAGAATCCGTATTGCAAGAGCCGAGATTCAGCAAGCTCTAAACATTTCAAAGGTGTTGCCAATTAATGTGAAAAATACTCACAAATAACTTAAAAACGACGAGCGGCACTTATTTTTCTAGAAAATCAGTCGGGTTATATGTTGTTAATGAGCAGATGTCAGAAAAAAATATCTATCCATATACCAACGAAAAAGAAAGCTCTCTCAAACGGAAGTTTAACGATTCTTAAACCTTGACCGTTCATTTATCATCCTCGGCAGTGCCTAAAATTTCTAATGCACGCATTGAATATTTTATCCAGAATGTTCCTCTTATGAATGAATGTGTACCTAATTCACAGCCATTCACTCAAAACGCAAACGATTATTGACATAATCCATCAATGAACGTTTCTAGAAAATAATACAATTTTATAAAGCGAAAAATTGCCATCCTTTATTAATGCGAGATTCAAATTTAATGATTCAAACCCTCACGTTTGAGTATGATTCTATAAAGCCTCCCCAAATTAGAATGAAATCTTTCAACTTTTGTATTCACAAAGTAGAAATTCTGCAGTTCCTTTAGAAGTAAAAAAAAGTTTACAGTATTTCCGTAATCAGCGTGAAATCAGGCAAATCAAAATGCTGACCAGACTTTCAAAGATCCTCAAAGTGAAATCAAATACCCGGCTATTGCATTGAGTAATGTAAACATTTCACCTGAAAGCAGAATGGACTAAAAAACAGTCCTCCCACCCCACCCCACCCTTGGGCAGTATTGCTAAGCTTCCTTTTGTAAATATTCCTAATTCATTTAACTTAAAACCCTATTTTCATGTTTATCACCCTTCCGTTTGCTACAATTTCGCTTTTTTCAAAGACTTTAATTCGACACATTGCATATTTGAAGGTCGTCAATCATTTGCATGTGTTTCTCGGGAAAATTATCCGAGAAAGATAGTATTAATAGTCGGTTAAAAGGCGGTCGTTAAATGTCGTTCACGAAAGTTGCCCATTTGAAATTCGACCTCATTATAGCTAAAATTCCTATTTTTCACAAGCTGTAGGATTTTGAAATTCATATGCAAAAGGAATTTTCTAAAATTTGGCATGCTATTTTTTAGAAGTTAATTTAATGTCAGCAAAATTAACAGATATATATGTCATCGGTTGTTAAGTGGCTTACCCTTCCATAACAGATTAGATGCGACTCATTATTCCAAAGAATATGAAAAATCCATAAAAGCTTTGATTGCATGAGATTGGAAGTAAACCCTTCCACGCCAATTACTGTAATAAATCAACGATATAATGTTTAGAAATTTACCGCCTTCTTATTTATAGGGATGGATGGAAGTTGGGAACAAAGGTAATTAGATGATAATCGATTATTAAAATTCTTACAATGTAATTTTTTAAATTTCTTTTTGATTGAGAGTAGCAGATGTGAAAGTTCCAATCTTAGTTCTTGCTTTCCCATATTTTCCACTTTTTCAAAAAAGGGGCGTAGGATGTAAAGCACTTTAACTTCGCTTTACATTGCGAATTCATCATTCGAAAAAGAGATCGACCCCCAAACGATCCATTAATATAAATCAGGCACGGCCTGGTAAGAGAGTTAAAGCATATATGTGTTAATACTGCTAATTATATAAAATGAGCCCCAACACCTTTATTGTCATTACAATTGTAAAGCATTGAGAAGGGTTTGTTACTATGTCTCAAAATTCGTGCATGTAAAAATAATGCGTATACTAAAAAAGTGAAGTATTCTCGCTTTTCATTAGACATGGTTTACTTCTAGTTATAATTTTTTTAATGTAACGAATTAAAACTCGCTGGTTATATTTAAATTGACTGTAAATATAATTAAGTAACTTCACAAATGTCTTGTAATAATTCGAATTTTTTAATAAAAACAAGGGAAAGAAATCTAGTGGGTAACTTGTAAAAATGTCAATCGTTAGAAGTGACAGTAGTGCAACTCAAAGAGGAAATTCTCGATAAATTCAACGCAAGTTAGATTCAACACGATCAAATTTTCCGAAGCTGTAGAAGGTTTACGTAATTATTTTGAAGGTTTAAAATTGTACAGTTCAATGAATATAAGCCACTTCAATTTTAAGTAATTGATATTCAGTCCGCCCTTTCAATGTATTGAACATATTTACAGAGGTAAAGTCCAAAAGTATTAAATGTAGACAAAATAAAGTTCAAGATTTGTTTAAATATTAAGGGATCTTTATTTCAATTTAAATTTACACATAATTTAAAGATATATTGCTAATTACAAAATGAAAGTTTCGTATTAAATTTGTAATACAATTTTATAGAAAAATTGATTTCCATTCTCAAAATCAACAAAGAGGAAACAATTGCATCGAGACCATTTCTTCTTTATTGATTTGAGATGCCTTTACAAGTGTACGTAAAAAAATGGTAAAATTTATTTTTCTAAAATAAAAGTACACGAAAATTTTATGACTAATTAATGACGAACAATTCACACATACCGGTCCATGTATAGACTCATCTGCAAAGTGAATTCTTTTTGCTCCTGCACCATCTAAAAGAAAATAAAAAGGAATTTTATTGATCTTGTAATATTAGAATAACAATGAATGAAATAAATACAAGCATATTGCCAAGCGTATTCTAATATGAAACCGATCAAAATTGTATGCGTTGTGTATATTTGTATATACAAACCACTTATTCGTATATTACGTTTCTTATTGCGTAAGTAAAACATTAATTGACAAACCTATTTTTTAAATTTAAATTTCGCCAATATTATATATCGATGCATGAATTTCGACCGATATTAAAACATTCGGACTTTGTTACACTCCTGTAATTCAACAATTTTTCTTTTGCTGCCTCCATTATTCGCCCACAAGTTTAATATTTTCATGGAATGAACTTTACAATCTTTTGCTTCAAATCTTGTTGCGTCTTCAGTACAATGAGTACGAGAAGTCATGAAAATGAACTCTGTTAATAATGAGCATTTTCCTTTCACCCAACACGATTGATATCGCTAATGTAAAGAGCATTTGCAAATATAACCCAAATAATGTAGTTTCCATAAATTGAAGCTAAAACCAATTAAATAAGTTTTAAAAGCACCTCTTTGAACTAAAGCGTTCCCCATAATAAAAAATTGAGAATTTCGAGTTTTCTTACAAGTAAAAATTTTTAATTTGTAAAATCAAGTATTAATCGACTGTCCGATGTTCAAAATTGGAACGCATTAGAAAGAATGTTTCTTCAGGTAATCATTAATTTCAGATAGGAAATTATTGTGCAACTGCATATCAAACACAAATCTGTCCACATATTCATAGTTAAGAAGATGAATTCTTTTTAAGTGTTATTTTAGCGAAAAAATGGTACGAAAAAATCTGAAGTGGCATTTTTCGAATAAAATTCGTTCTTGAAACAGTTCTCCCTCCCCCCCCCCCCCGAAGGAGCTAAAATTATGTTTTAGAGATGCGAAATGCTTGTAAAAAGAAATTTATCAATTAATTACTTTTAACCACTTTAGAAATAAAAATGTCCCGAGGGAAAAAAATGGTACATTGCGGTTCCTTATTTTGAAATCGATATGAACCGATTCTCTTGTCACGAAGGTAAAACTAAATGTAAAAGTGGAGAGCTTCCAAATACATCCAAGATAAAACCAAGATTTTAATATATATTTTGATTTAATGATCAAATGGCAAAATAGCTGTAACTTGAAGACCTAAATGTATCTTGAGGAACAAATTGGAATATATAATTCATATTCCCCCATTAATTATTTTAGATTCCAAAATATTCGTTGAAATTCATGAAAATATTTACATTTTTTTTCATCAGTTCCAAAAAAATTCTTAAATCAGTTGCAAATTTTAAAAAATCTTAATTTGAGTACACTTGGGTGTGCCGAGTGGTAAATAACTAGCGTAATTACATCCGACTTTGGTTAAATCGACCCGCCCACTTTATGGAATGATTTGAAGCTAGAAGTGTACGAAGTAGAGTCACTTGCTCTTTGCATCTGCGAAAGAATTGCTGAATAGTTTGATGGCCTCGAGATGACACATGAACAAAAATAGTCATGCCATTTCTGAAGTAAATAAAACCCAGTGGATGAGCTATAAAATATCCAGTACAGCTGGTAATGAATAATGACAATTCTACATGGAAATTCGAATACATAGTAGCTAATTACAGTCTTACACAAGAACGACTCTTCCAACCAACACAAATTCAACTGAAAATATCGATTAAACATAAAAGCGCAAACGTTCTGGGAGTGAAACTCCAAACAGACTTCACTTAACTCACTCGAGTGACTCTTTGTAAGCTTCAAGTGTTTTATGGTTGTTTCTAATAAATACATCTCCAAAATTGCAGCAACTTTATTTTCTGCGCCAAATGGTCACCAAGTTTAATGCCAATGTCGGAAATAATAATGGCATATCTGTAAAACTTTTTTTACAAGGAGACTTGCTTCGCATGGAAGCAGCATTACAAATTTGTAACGATGTCGTTTTTTTCTTCGGTAATAAAAAAAGTGCTGAAATTCATTTTAATTTTTAATGTCTAATAATTCGTTGTTGATTAAATATAGACCTAATTTCATCAATATCAAATTTGTAAAAATTTTCCTTGAATAAGACGGAAGTGCCCAAAATTGTATCTCGAGTATATTTTGGATTCACAGTTACCGTTAGTATGAAATTCTTAAGTGCTAGGAAATATTGCAAAACTTACCGTCTTGATCTTCTCCAGGTCTTTTAGACATCTAAATTAAAAAAATAAAAAAGTTAGTTTTGACAAATTGGATACGAATATAAACTGCATAAAGACACGATTTCGGCTTGAGCAAAATAGAGAGGAACCGTGGAGATTATAATGTAAATATTTTACAGAACACCCTATTGCTCGTTTACATTACTGAAGTCAAATGTATAGTATATTAACAGTTATATACTTTATACCAGATGAGGATTAAGAACGCCAGATGCTCTATTGAAGTAACTCCTGGTTTTCCATGGGAGTGAGCGAGATTGGAAATTTTTATGAATGTCAAAAACATTTTTGGAAACTTGGTAACTGTATATACACTGCGTAAAAAAAGTAGGACAGTGTCTTTTTGCCAATTAATATCTCTTATTTTCTCCTAACTACCAGATATTTATGCAGATTTAGTTTAATGACCCTTGTTTTCATTTTAGGCAAAAATTAAACATCTACCACTAATATTAAGAAAATTAGTATATATAATTTCCGATGCGTAAAAAAGTAGGACACTTGCTGATATATTTAATTTAGTGAGTTCTTTATTTAAATAGTGATTTTGTACTTTGTTTATCTTTTTCTGTCAAAAAAATTAATTTGTTTAAAAGTTATGTTGTTTCTCCGTTCTCAGAAATGCCTAAAGGAACCTTTGAACGATTTGGAAAAATTCAAATTTCCGCATATCAAAATGATAGTAAAGGTGTCAGATTGCTCGATTGTTGCAGGTGAGCCCCATTACAGTTTCAAACTTTATCAGAAATCCTTATAAAATTTGAAATAAAAAGAAGACTGGTAGACCGAAGAAGTTAACACCACGTGATGAAAGAAACCTTGCTCGTGTGCTGAAGA
The DNA here is from genome assembly GCA_026543865.1 of Argiope aurantia. Lineage (NCBI taxonomy): Eukaryota > Metazoa > Arthropoda > Arachnida > Araneae > Araneidae > Argiope > Argiope aurantia. The sequence goes on along the minus strand of JAPMOR010124640.1, from coordinate 6,515 downwards.
AGAACAAAAGAAGTTTTTCAAAGGCAAGAAATCAAGCAGGACTTAATCATGTGACGAAACAAACAGTTTACAACTATAATAAAAGATCTAAAAAATTCATTTTCAAAAAAACAGAAACATCATACTAAGTGGAAACAAGCTCACATTGATTACCGTTTAGCGTGAGCTAAGGAGCACATGTCCTGGACTACGGAATGGACTTCTGTGATATTTTCTGATGAAAAGAATTTTAACTTAGACGGTCCAGACGGATATCAGCACTATTGGCATTGTCAGGGGACTGAAGGCGAATTCTATTCAACACGACAAATGGGAGGAGGGAGTTTAATGGTTTGGTTGGCTGTTGGATACGGAGGAGGGACAAGTCTGGTTTTCTTAAAGGCAAAAACATACCGACTACATTCAAGTGCTGAATTCCAAGCTTCTTCCTTATGCCTCTGACATGGGGGGGATGAAGAGGGGAAGTTTCAGCAAGACGGAGCTTCCATTCACACCTCGACTGGAGTCAAAATTTGGTTCTTAACAAATAACGTGGATGTTTTACCATGGCCAGCCGAAAGTCCTGACCTTAATATAGTGGAAAACCTCTGGGCAATGCTAGTTCGTCGAGTTTATGCTGATGGAAGGCAATTTGATTTCCCAAACTCAGCTTCGAGAAGCATTGAATGATTCGTGGGACAATTTTTGTCAAACTGAAATTCAAACTCTATACAATTCACTTCCAAACAGAATATTTGAAGTTATAAAGGCCAATGGGAAGACCATTCCTTATAAAGTCACTACTTTTTCATTCATTATAATGCTGTCCTACTTTTTTTAAAAAGTTTCAAAAAAGAGAAAATATTTTTGTTGCCATTAATATTTTATGTTTGAACATCATAATTCTGATGTTAAAATTATATATTTGAAATATTTGTTAGATGTTTCTAATAAAAAAATTTAGTAAAAAAAAATATTTTTCGGTTATTGTTATAAAATCAAGTGTCCTACTTTTTTTTTACGCAGTGTAGATAGGAAATTGTGTTATTGAAAAAAGTATTACCTGATGCTTTTAAAGGTCAGGATTTTGGGAGCTTTTTATTTTCTATTTAAGTAATAAGCGATATGCGAATTCTATCGGGTATATCTTGCTATTTTGTTGAATTTTGTTCTTGTATCATTTACAGTGATACCATTTATTCCGACATTGAGCATTTGCAATAGTTTTTTTCTTCCAAGATCTTTCGACAGAAAGTGAAATATTTTTGGTATAAATTAAGCAATAGAAACACAGAAGAGGAATCGAATTCCGGGGCAAATTTTAAAAATAAGCTTAAATATTCGCCTGTCTGAGTTGTGTGCTGATACCCCGGCAGTAAAAATGATCGATTTTAACTTTCGAAAACACGTTTTAACAAATTCATTGCATTGAGAATAACCTGCTTCTGCTCCTAAAAATGCTTCTAAGGCAATGTTTTAACAATCTTTACGTATTTTGTTTTTATCAAAATACATCTTTGGAAATTTAGTACTCGAGAATTGTATTCGCCAACTTATTGGATAAGTATGGAATACCGATTAAAGAGTTCTCTTTATTAAATCTGAATCTAAAACCTTTAATTTTCAACGTATTAAATGCTTACATTATATTTAATAAAATCGTGTTTAAAATGCCACATTTAAACATTCATATTTCCACTGCATTTATGTATGGGACTTTTGGTCGGATATTTAAAAACCTTGATGTCAGATGAAATATCAAGTAACCGCAAATAATGCCTTAAGCTAAACTTGAAATTTCAAAGAGGGCGCATTTTCCCAAGAGATTTGTTTCTTCGAAAAAGAAACCAGAGCAAGTGGTCGCCCCGAAATACTCCTCACTTGAGGTCTTCTCTATCCGACCACGGATAAGCTAATGCACCTTGTATTTGGCCGTATGTCTTGCATAACATTTCGTGGATATCGCATAGAAATATCCATTACATAGCTATGGCATATTGATATCTATAAAATATAATTTGTATTATGGATGATTTTTTTCTAGACAGACAAAAAAAATTGACAAGAAACAACTGTATTCATAAAATCATAAACCGAATTTTATTGATTAAAATCATTGCGTTTACACATGTGAAAATACAGACCGTCAGACGGATTTCACCCAAATTTGATGTGTATCTAAACTTTAGATGCTTAACTTGCGTACCAAATTTCGTTACTTAATTCAATAAGTTTTAAAGTTACAGAATTCATTTTTACTCGGTCACTCTTCCAAGGAAGAAATTTCGATCAAAACTCGAGAGAAATCAACAAATTTGGTCTCGTGTACATATACCAAAATTCATCCATCTAGATCTAAACATTCGAGTGATCGTCTTAAAAGGCAAAAAGATGCGCGTAATGCCGATGTGTTTTCCGAACTCAGTAATTTCTAAAGTTAAGAAAATTGTCAGAAAATCGATTTCGAATTTGACGTTCACAGTAACCGTCATCCGAATTATTGAAGTAGTAAAGAATTAATATGGAATTTGTTAAAAATAATCACAGAAAGCAAACACGCTCATCTGCTAACTGAATAACAATTAAACATTTGTGGGGGCTTTTTATTTTTTATTAATCTTAACATGATTCAATTCAAATGAATCTCTATTTGTCTAAGTAAGCGATACATTTCCCAAAGTAACGACGAAAATTTAGATATCCTTCGATTACACCTTTGACTTCTAATCAAAGCGATATGTACAACGCTAAAGAGTTCTCAAACATACAGTAATGAGCTTTGGAATTGGGAAGCGTTGAAGAAAATTACAAAGCCTGGAAGAAATTCATAATGCGAGTATCCAAAATAGCGAAGTAAATGAAAGCGATTCTATAGAAATAGAATAATTTAAGGGGCTGAACTATTCTATTTTAACAGCGTTCACAAAACTTTGATTGGAAACAAAAATTTATCAACAAGAATAATCGATAAAATGTGAGTTGTATGTGAACATCTAGTTTTCTATCAATAAATTTTATTCTTCGATCCTGGAATTAAAAACGCTTACGTTTATGTTTTAAAATTCCACAGGAATCGAGTACGCGTCTCCATTTGGGTGACTGAAAATTTATTCGACTCGTTTAAAAAATGTACTTATTTTTATTTGTGGATTCAAGTCTAGAGGTGCCCCAGGGATGGCAATTTTTTTTTTAATTGAAAATTAGTTATTCCATGAAATATTTTGTAAGATAATTTTACACGATTGGAGAAATGCCTGTACCCTAATTTAACTACGTAGCATATATATTTGAGCATTAAATAAAATATATCAACGAAATCGCCCATTTTTGAGTGATGCGATGCCTACTATTACAAGGTAGAAATGAATAATTTGTTACTGCACGCTTTAGATCGTTTAGTTATAGTGCATCTATTTCAAGCATTAACACAAACGGGGATTACCTTTTAACTCGTTTATTGACTTGTGAAATAACTTTAGATATGCAGGCAAGAGTCAAACCCCACTTACAAACCGTCGGAGATTTACGTAATAAATCTGAAATATTTTGACTAATTCGTATGACACTCACCAGTTGCACTAAGAGATTGAAATTTCAAAACAGAAAGCGATTATTTTTATAATCACAGAACAATTCTTTCTTTAAAAAGCCCAAAAAGTCTGTCCCATTTAAATTTAAAAGTAAATAAAATTTGTCTATAAAATACTAATAAATGGTACAGGAATGGACTTTCTACTTCACTGCTGCATTTTAATAATAAACTTACCGCATAGAAAAGTTTATAGAATAATTTCGAAAAGTGCTTTATGGGGCTCTCAGATGGGAAATGTTTGCAGTCGAAATTACATTGTAACAAACACGCAGATAAACAAACGCAAAAAACCAGTCAATCCTTAAAATATCATTCAGAAGCAGAATTCTATTTACAAACACGAAGGAAAAGATACACCCTCCGATTCGAAACAATCGCATCTCATTAGAAGAAATGAAGATTTGAATTAAAAATGATTGCAGATATATTAATTTCTTATAAACATGATTCTATTTAATACTTGCAATTAAAATAGAAAAACCATGCAAAATAATTGTAATACTAAACGGATAGCAAAGACAAAGAATTTCAAATGACTTATTGTACAATAAAATGATGAATGTGAAATGCATTATAAATTTTTAAGTTATAAACTTATGAAGTCATAGAGGTTTATTTCATAAGATTAAGAAAATTTTAAATTTAATGGAGATTCGATTTTATTTTAAATACATAATTAGCAATACACTTTCAAATGATTGTAAAAAATTATCATCATTGAGTAATCGCACATTATATGGTGTAGTTATAAATTAATGGATTTATAAATTAAAGCCAGCCTGTAACAAAGAATTTATAGGAAAAATTATTAGTAAAAACTTATTAGAATAAATTAGCTTGAGACGCATCGCATCTAAATACTTGCATTTTTGAAAAAGAAACCTTTTAGAAAGTTTCATAAGAAACACTTAAAAAAAACTCGGCATTTGCAATTCTTATTTTTACTTCAATAATTTGAATCTCAAGCACACTCATTAATTTTAACAATGTAAATCGCATTGAAATTAAAAATTTGTTTACATATTATTACATTATTATATACACTGAGGAAGAAATATAGAAATCAATTTACTTACATTCAAATTTTTTTTCTTATCAGAACGTTATACTTCTAGAAAAAATATTTTTCAATATTATTATTATTATTACTAATATAATTATAATTAATATTTTACTTAATAGCAAATGCGAACATAAGGTATTAAGTGGGAAACGAGAATCTGACGAAACTCCACTTATATACTAGAATGTCACATGACTCAAAAAAATTCTGTCGAAGAATTGAACAGTTAGAAATGTAAGTTACAGTTATTAGATGGTAGCCTAATAATAATTTTCATGTAACTAAATAAGAAAATTTTTATTTCAGCTTGAGATGAATTGGAAAAAATTTCAAAAATTACTTCAAATCTTTTTTGTAAGGCAGATTTATTTTCTCCTAGAGTTTTTTGACCATCCTAGACTGAATGATAAGGTTTATACTTTGCGAAGTTGACAAATAAATATGTTTCTCCTTCCATTCCAGCAAGATTCAAAATTATTGATGCACAAAATTCCATTTTGACGAGTACAAATTAACATTGAAGGAGCTGAAAATAAAATAAAAACGATGGAAGTTAATCGTAAAGTGTCATTATAATATTTTTAAAAGTTCTTTGTTATTCTGTACTTTTAAGATAGCCCTTTTAAATCTTAATATTCGCTCGATATTCTGTAATTAAAAGCAACAGATATAGAAACCCTACTCTTACTTTCAATAGAAAATGAGAATTATATAGGAATTATGAATATATAGTATATAATTTTTTAGGTGATATAGCTTCATCTTCAAATTCGTAGGATCATCGGTCGGATTCACAATGGGATCGTGACAAATCCTGTTCTCGAAGGTTCAGCGTCTTCAATTTGTGCTGGATTCAGTTTCGCTTAGTAAGATGCAAGGATTCTTTTCCTGACTGCTTGGTAATGTTTATGATTAAGAGGTCCGAACAAAGCGGGTTTCCTAATTGTGGAGTAAATTCATATTTATTATGTATAATTTTTAGCTAAGATTAAATATATTTTTTATCTGACGAATCTTTGAAATAACTAAAATAAAAGTAAAAGTATGAGAATAAAAAATTTGGGGACATAACCATTTTAACTCGGTTTTTCCATTATAATGACCCCTGCGAATGTATTTTCCATAGTATTCTATTAATGCACAGCAATATTCATTAGTAATAATTTAGGATTCCATTATTCAAAGTAATTCTATATACCAAAGGAAATTCTGCATGTAGGCACATGAATAGCATATTATAAACGATTTTAATGATTTTAATCATTCGTATTTACACCCTTGTTAGAGATAATGAGTTGAAGTTTTACTGCATCAAAAACTCATGAAAATAATTCATAGCAAGGGTAATAGAATTTTTATCTTTGAACATGTGTATTTGTTTTTTCTCTTTTGGGCCTTCAACTCTTCTTAGTAAAGTCACATATTTGGGATCAAAGAATTCTAAATGCAGAATTCGATCAAACAGCAAAGAGAAGCACTTAATGCAAGACAAATGCAGCAGGGTTGGACGTCCTTTCGTTGCCGTAGAGCACAGTTGTTTACAGATGGGCGTCGACCTACCAGGGCATCATCCTCATCATCTGATCAAAATTATATGCACAATCCTCAAACAACTCTGGTGTTGTATTAAAAGGGATTTAATATATTTTAACTAAATTATAGAAAGATAGCCTTCCCGTTTCTGACATATTTTATCATTTCATTTAACTATCGATTTTGTTTTCAATGAAATTGTAGTCGCCTTTGACGCCTTACTTGAGCATATGGTTTCAATCAAAACTTCTTTCTATAATTTGATGCAAAAATAATATTTAATCGTTAGTAAACTTAAACCTCAAATTGATAGAGCTTAGTTCACTCTGTCAACGAAATATTTTTAAG
>JAPMOR010124620.1:6921-43716 GCA_026543865.1 Argiope aurantia | reverse complement strand
TGAGATTAAATGATAAGCAATGGAATTGATGATTAGAGGTATTTTTATACTCAAATATCCTCTATATTATTCAAAATATTATTGATAGATGACATCCATGTAATTCTAGAAACTCTTTGATACATTATAATCGGCAATTATCACCCTAATAATCAATCTCAAGTAAAACTAATTTTTCAATTCACTGTATTAAACTTAACAAACGATAAGTTGATAAATAGTGATGTATCATACTCTATTTAGAGTTTTGATTAATTCATCATGATTACATCAAAAATATTTTTAATATAATCTCTAAGTACTGTACAATATTCATAATTTCAAGCAAACTCATGAATTTATCGAACAATATTTTTTGCTAAGGTATCCGACTAACTAAGTTTCGGAGAGAAATTTTCAACAAAATAAATATTTTAATGTTTATTTAATGTTTTTTACGTAAAAACGTTTTTGAAACTGTAAAAAAATAAAAATGTGAATTTTCATCCAATTTCATGTTTTTCACCTAGTTGGATATCTTAATTGAGAATATATTTTAATTAATTGATCATTAATAGATTCGAAGTATTTTCATTGCAATTATTAATAATTCAATTTAATAATTGGTAAGGAATCATTATTTACACAGATTATCTACTACGAAAGTCAATTGAAAGAAATCTGGATGAAACTTACCTATTTTTTGAATGATTAGAAGTAATAAAATGATTGATTGATAATGAATGATTAGAGGTAAATAAAAATGCTAATTTTCATTCAAATTCATGCTTTCAACCCATTTGGATACCTTAAGAGGGATAATAGTTTATTGAGTGTTAATGGATTCGAAATAATTTCAATGTAATTAATACTAATGAATAATTTATTACGCAGATTATCTACTACGAAAGACAATCAAAGGAAATAACATGACATGTGCGATTACTTTCAGTGTCTTTGTATAAATTTTTAATGAAAAAGAAATAAAAATATGCAATCGGAAATATACAAAAAAAAAGCATCCGATAAAAATGAAAGAGTTATTACAATTTTTAATTAATTTTACTTTTAAAATACATTTTCTTACACGAAAGAAGAAAAAAATTCCTATGATACATAACTTTACCAGGTATGGCTATGGATAATTTACAAGGAAAAATATTTAAACAGAGGGAAAAAACATCATTAATTAGTAACGACTGGAAGATCTTATTTTATATTAAGTTCAATTACTATATGTCTACAGTTATAAAGTAAAAAAAGTATAATTGGAGCTATTTACATTTACTTCTCTAAGTAGAATAGGTATATTTGGCATTTTACACTTACATATCAAAAATAATAATTATTGAATTATGTATTTTATTTTCTATATAAAGCTTGTTAAACAAAAAAGGAGTATCATTTTATTTAGTATTTGCCTTGGAAGATGAAATGGACTTGCACAGTATTTTATAATGTCAATAATACCCATACCCACTCTTCACACAACTGATTAACTGGCAAAACTCTCAGATTACTGAAATAAGTAATTCCAACCACATATCAAGCTAAAGTATGACTTTACCCTTGGAAGAAAAGCATTAATAGTGGCTTTTGGAGTGTAAATAGTTGTCTGATATTACATTAAATATTTATTTATTTTTCTGGATGACATTCATATTTTATGTTTGAGTAAATATGAATTGAATTAACGCACTTATTACCTATTTGTGATTATATTAAAGTAATGCTATAAAATTTTGACAAATATAATTATAAAAAATTCTAAAATTATTTTTTTTAAAATTTCCATTCATGTTTAGCCCCGAATAAATTCTTACTTAAATTCCAGTATATTGAGGGATGAAGTATCATTTTACGATTAGATTTTCTTATTAAATTATAAGTCGAACTTTTAAGTGTAGTATGCACTCATGAGTATCTGGTTCACAATTATCCGACTTCCGTACTATCACGCCAAGTTTTCTTTTATTGCAAATAAATGAGGAAGACAAGGCGTTACATTGGCATTGGAAGCGGGTATCTGTCTGTTACGAACCTTCTACATGCATCGTGTGTAAAATACAAATTGTGACAGGAAAAGATCTGCGTCCTGCTAGTTGTTCATTGTTTCGTCAGTGTATAACGGACCTCCATTAAGAATTTTTTTTAAACTAAAAACTGTAAGTTTTGATTCTTATTTTAGGCTTACTTTTCCATATCTGTATAATCATTTATCAATGAAGAATGAAATCAGTTTGAGTTAATTTTTTTTTAAGAATTAAGCTTATGATTTGCGTTAATGTTTTGCCTATGTTTCCTGCATTTAAGTTATGCATTACAGAATTTTTGTTGAATCCTTATAGTTCAATTATCATCCTTTAATTTTGCTTTCCACTTATAAATTCTTGAAATGTACAGTGCACTATATAACCATATATAAATTACATCTACAAAGCCTTCTATTTTAACTCGACACGTTACCACCAACTGCTTTTATGATTCACCACTCACGGTCGCGTTCACATTCTACGTAGCTATTAGATAAATGAAGGCTTAGTATTCAATATAGTATGAGATAAATGAAGGGCTTAGTTAGAACTCAATAAGAAGCGAGAAAATAAGTATTATAACAGAGAATGTTTGTATAAAACCTTGTGTTTTGGTACTAATGAACAAAGAAATTAGTTCATCGAACTCCGACCTATCCGGCGTTTTTGTTATCTATCCTACCTTTCCGTCACATTAGGCCGGATACTCTGGATTTTTCTGCATAAAAATTTATTCAAAATATTTCTCTTCCCCGCTGAAAAACATAAAGAAAAATATTTCATTCATACAAAAAACAGATCATTGAAAATAAATAAATATATTAAATAAATTAAAATCTCATATCATTCTTTTAAAATCTTTACAAGGGGAAATCAAAGTCAAATCTGCGATTTTTAAGTAAGTGCTGTCCCGTTTCTAGTAATATTCATCATAGGAGTTTACTCCAATAAAAAAAGACCTGTGGGGGTTAGCCAAGATAATAGGAAGTATATGAACAGAAGAGCATTAAAAATAATTTAAAAGAATTGTCCTTTTCTTTCTTATCAAGGAAAAAATTTAATGTTATTAAACATGAGGATATATTTAATTTCGCTTTTGAACAGTTTCTATTGTTGTAAAATGAGTTTTGACCAGAACCATTGTTTCATAGCGTGAATTATGAGTATGCTCTTGAGCGAAAGGGGGTAAAAAAACCTAAAAGCATTTATTGGCATTCATTCTTTCCTTTGTGCTGACTATTTCATTGTTCAGAAATCAATTCTTCAGATGAATCACTATATACCTAGTTGAAAAAAAAATTAAAATAATAAAAATAACAATAATATTTTTCAAAAAATGTAAAAGGAAGAAATAAAACTAATATATAAATAAAAATTAAAATCTAAAACAAATTCAGCTTTAGATAGGCAAAATGACCACTAACCAATAAATTAGCCAAATATTTGGTGGTAGTATATCAACAAATTCCATATTAACTATTTAAGATTTTATTAATTAGTGCCCTCTGATTTTTTCGTTCTCAAGTAGACTGATTATGAAATAGCATTGCATGTGAAAATTCGCTCGGAAACATGTTTTCATGATAATTAACAAAAGTATATATTTTCGGAAGGCATTCAACAACAACTGTTGTTGTAAAACAACCTTGTTTGTACGGTCAAAATTATATAAACTTAAAGCAACAATTTCATGTTATTAAGAAAACTTATTATGAAATAATATCGCATGTGAAAATTCGCTCAGAAGCATGTTTTCATGATAATTCGCAAAAGTATATATTTTTAAATTTTATTTAATAACCAACCATTGTTGTAGTAAAACAACCATTGTTTGTACGTTCAAATTTAGATAAATATATTATTTATTATTAAAATATTGATTTGTCTCATGAATATAACATTTAATGAAAAATTATTATTTACAAGTTTTTAGATTTAATCTCCTAAAGGAATGGAAGTGAATATTTTTTTTTTATTTTTTATTTCGAAAAATGAGACAAATTTTTAGGGAATAAAACATATTAGAATCCATATCTATGAAATTTTTACTACCCATCTTCACCATAAGCATTATTATGTATATAAATTATTTTGGAAAAGAATCACAATACTTAGTTCAAATTCCGAACAAAATTAACTAATTCCGCATGTTGAGACAAAAATAGAGAAACCTACTCCTAAACGCAAGAAAGAAAGGTACTCCAAATATTCTGAATTTTTCTTTCATAAATGCCTTATAAACTGAATCCTTCTGTGAAGCACTTATTTCACCTACAGTCCTAAAAAGCAAGAAAATAAAAGCAAATCCCTCCACAAAAACACCTATTTGTTCCTTTTCCTCTCCATCTACACATTCTTGGCAACTCCCAGAGGTTACCCCACGTGGCACTGCTAAATGAAGTGGCATTGCAAGTTTAATCCTCCATTGGGAAGGATTGATTGCGAGGACTAATGTCCCCTACCTCACTTAGTTTGGATCTTTACAAGGAAGACACGGATGTGTGGGAAAAAATGGGCGAAATCATTAAATCAATAGCGGTCATATAAGAAACATTTTATTTTGTGCTTCCTTTTTTTCTCTATCGTTCTTTCTACCCACTGATTCATGTTCAGGGATGTCCTCGGCTTTACCTGATACATACTTTCTATTTTTTTTTCTCATGTGTCACAGGAAAATGATTCATGGCCGATCAACTATGGGATCGCTGGACAAATTTCTGGAAGCGGATACTCCTTGAATATTTCTTTTTTCAAATCTAATGGTCGACCTATGGTTCGTTCATCCATTATTCATATATGATTGGTGAGGGTTAAAAGCGAGAAAGGCCATTTCGATTAAAGGACTTTACATCATTAAAGCATACTTAGGAACCATCTATTTTCATAAGAACTTTAAAAATTTCAGATGTATGCTAATACTGATTATAGCTCCTATCATTTTTAATCACTGCCAATTAAAAGAACACTTTTCTTTTAGCACAATTTGCCACATATTTGCAGAAAGAGAACAATATATACCATGTAAAAATATTGTATAATATTGGTCGATATTATAATAAACTATTAATTATTCATCAATAATAACATTTTGCAAATATTGTTTAATATCACACAATATTGCACAGTGTATATGTAAAATTGTTAATCGTATCATTCTTAATCACTGCCAATTAAAAGAACACTTTTCTTTTAACATAATTTGCTACATATTCTCAGAAATAAAATAATATATCCCAGGTAATAATATAATACAACATTGGGCTATATTATAATAAACTATTCAATATTCAACGATGTTATAAAATATTGCGAATATTGCTTATTATTGCAGAATATTTTTCAATGTATGCATACAATTACTAATTTGATTATCTATAAACATCTTCACAAGATATTTTTTTGGATTTAATGTATATTTTCCTAAGCAATCTGATATTTAAATATTTTGTGAGCATAATTATCAGTAACTAGGTTAATTTAATCAAATTAAATTCCTTATGAATGTAGCTTAGTGGTAGTGAATTTGATTAATATAGAATATTTATAAGAATTAAATACGAATAATAGGATTGTTATAGATTTTTTTTTCATATAATGTGCCTGAATTTAGTTTTAAAAGTGAATTTTAAAAATTCGTTCAGTTAATATATTTTTATCAATAATTTTATTTCCCTTTTACCACAATTAGCATTTTAGAATTTCTTAGAATTTCAAAAATAATAATGATAATAGTAATGCATAAGATATTGCTACTTATTTTTATATTCTAAAAAACTATAACAATTACAAATAAAACGACAAAACAATAAATGTATATGTATACCAAATTATTTATAAATTTCAATCTGTTGTAAGCAGAATATTTTAGAATTATATTCAATATTATAATTTATTCAATACAAATATTTTTCGGTTGTATTAATGTTTCTTTGTACTTTTTCAGGACCATTCATGAATGTTAAGAAAATTTTAACGAATCAAATATCTTTGTTGTAAACTGTCTTCAATTATTTGACAATTTTGATTTACGAATCACAAATTGGATATAACTAACCATAATTTATAAAAACTTTATATAGTTATTTTCTTGTCTTAAATAAACTTAACTAAACAATTTCTATTTGCCGGAATTTTACTGTTAGTAAAATCACATAAACAATTCAAGTTTCAATGTATTTTAATAATGCAACGTTTTAAGTCAGCAACATGCTTTAGTAGTTGCTTGACCGAATAAAAAAAAAACTTTTGAAAATTTAATTTCGTTTAATTTTACCATGGGAGGTATATTATGTACAACGAAGAAGCAATTAGATACGTCAGTCTTCATCACGATACTTGAACAGAAGAGACCAAAATTTTTACATTCAGGAATTTCACAATGAGATTGTGATAGGGATTTCTCTGACATGTATAGACTTAGGAAAAGGAAAATTTACGCATCTTTAAAAGAATGGTGCAAATATTAAAGAGTTTTATTCTCTTACCTAGAGCGTGATAACCTGCTGAATTCAACAGTTTTATAGATCGCATGCTGAATTAATTAAATGAAAAAGTGGGAATTGGATCAGGTAATAAAGAAACATTTTAGAATGAAGTTAATATAGGTTAAATTGAGATTAAAATGGAAATGAGTTAGAACCTAGGTTAGATTAAGATATATTAATTACATATATATAATCAAACAAGTTTACTTTGCTATATTCAAAATGTAATTTTTTTAAATACTTATCTCACGACAAATATGTCTTGCAGGAATATTTTTAAATGATAATAAATAAGTTTTACTTTTTATATATCAGGATAAGATGTCATCATTAAAAGTATAATACATTAAAGAAAATGGTCTTAAATTTAATGATACTAAAAGAAATATTTTTATATATATATATATTCATTTGAACATATTTTTCTACAACAAATTTATATTTTAACAAATAACAAGATAAATTTTATCATACATTTTCCAGGCAATATAAGTGCATCTTAAACACAAAAATGCACTTTTATCCCTTATCGTAACGATTCTCTAACCTTTAAAAATGACAAATAAACGAGGCTATATACATGTTTTTATGGCTAATGGCCTCTATAATATGCAAAGGAATTTAGAAACTTCAAAGTTGAGAGAATCACATTTTATAACCATTAAAACTATTTAACTTCGACCGCGTAAATACTCAACGCAGATTAAGAATTCGCTGCAAAACGCGCCTCAATGCTGCTCCCAAAATTGCCTAAAAGCAGAGAAAATGTTCCCGTTTAAGTATATCTAATGTATGTCCATTAAATTTCCCGAATAAAACAAGAAACAGGTTAATTCTATAAGCGGGGCCCCAAAGTGAAGAGTTTGCGCAGGATTTAAATGAAACTTTTCACTCATGTGCTTTTCCACTTTTGGTGCAATCAAGCCTTTAAATGTTAGAAAAAGGCTAAATCCATTAAACACTTAGTTGCCGAAATTTTCTTTAAGGATTTTACTTTCGATGTCAGGTTTGCATTAAAGACATTGAATGCATTAACTTGACGAACGTCCATTAGCAAAAACGCCAGTTGAGAAAAAGATAAGGCTGTCGTTTATTAAAAACTAGAGATCGACGTCTTTTATTTTGTTTAATGATCTAGGATTGATTTAAAGAAGTGAGCCGCGGGCCGTCCATTTTTAACCACCAATTAAGAAAAAAGAATGAATCTGAATGCTTTAAAGACGTTTAGTGATAAAATCTTGCTTAGGAAATCAGGAATAAATAAGAAATCGCAGATCAATTTACATTGCTTATATTTTAAATCCAAATCATTTTGTGTGATTAAGAAAATTTATAAAAATAAAATAAAATAGTTTTTTGTACATATTTTCTGTATCCTGAAATCACACTGAATTGCTCAACAAAAATTATTATTTATATTTTTCTACAAATAATCTCCAGATATAGATTTAAAAAAAACAATTATTTCAAATGTTTTTACTTAAATAAAAATGTAAATAAGGTATTTTTTTTATTTAAATAAAAATGGAACATTCGGAATAAGAATATTTGGAAACAGCAAATATACAACAGCTTTCATGTTTTAGTACCAATTATTTTGTTGTGTCCAATTACCCAATCTGGGATAATTGGAGGATAGCGAGGTAATAAGGTTAGCTTAAAATAGTCATGCTTACATAATATTATATTTATATATATATATGAGAGAGAGAGAGGGAGAAAGAGTGAGAGGAAGAGTAATTAAATAAAGTTTTGTTTCAATAAAAAATTAAATAAAGTAATTTTTTCATTTAAATAAAGTATTGGGAACAAGAGTAACTAATAGCGGCCGATACCTTACGCTTCCATATCTTATCAACTTTGAAGTATTTGTACCAATTATTCTGTTGTCCTCAACTACTCAATCTGGGGTAATTGGGAGATAGAGAGATAAGTATTAAAGTTAGCTTATAATAAATTGATTTTTAGGTTAATAAGCCTTTCAGAAAATAGCCATGTTTACATAAAATATATGCATACATGTATATAAAGAGAGAGACAGGCCTTTCCTCTTGCTCGTATGTTTCCTTTAAATTCAAAACATCAGAGCGTCCCCTTCCAACTAAAGCAATTGAAACTTTTTTTCATATTTATGGTACATGTAATTAACTGAATGACAGGCTTCATTTCGATGCATGTTACATAAATGAATTTGCTTCACAGTTGAGTCTGTATATTTAGGTTCTTTAAAAAAAGTGTTTTTGGTTAAACTGCTAAATAAAGTTTTTTCTGAACTACCACATCGTAGTAATTTTTCGATACAATGTAATTCGGAAATGCAGCGCAATAAAATTTCTGCGGCATCATATCTTATTTTTTTCCTCGTTTTTTAATTAATTTTCATTTAGAAACATACTCTGATTTTCGTTTGCCATTCTACTTGCTTTTGGTCTCAAGTTATATAAGTAATTAATCAAATAAATTAATCTTTTACTTTTCAATTAGTACTATTGCTAGGGACTAAAATATTGCATTTATATTTTGCCATTCTTACAGTTATAAGATAAATAGTTTTAAATTGAAATGTTCATGACAAATATCAGGATACGATTCAGTTCAATCTTTATATGCTTACGGCATTTACATACCAACTGCCCAGTAACGTTTTTCTACCATAAAATAACTTGAAAATGATGACAACTATCGCCACGAAGGTGATGTCCGTATGTAATAAAGTGACCATGTATTAACTGCTGAAATCGATTACATCGAAAATTGGCACTCAGATATTAGAGCTACCTTTATCTCACAAATGGAACAAGATATAGGAGAAAGTCAATTACAAAAATATAGAGCGTTTTCGATTTAGTACGGTAAGACATCGTGAGTAAAATAATGCTTAGAATGAATCATTTAAAACATATTTGCGATTCCCAATACTTATACGTCAAAATGCATACGAAATAAAGCAGAGTAATTAGATACCAGCATGCAAAATAAGATATCAAATGCAGCAATTAGATACCGATGCTCGAATTACTCCATGCCATTGGGTGATGCCCACTGTTGAAATGAGGATCTATCCTCCTGTTGTCTCGAATTACTAATTTACAAGTTTGGAAACAAACAAATGTTCATTTTATAAAATTTGATATTAGCATTATTCTCTCAAGCTGTTTTTCTTACTAAATCAAAAATGTTCATCATTTTTAATTGACTTTTTCCTCCGTTGTGTATCGCGTTATTGATAAATATGCTAGCTCTGCTGTTTGCTGCCAGATGGAGCTCTTATGTATATTACCGTGTAGTATATGTTCAATTTACAATATCTAAGCATTACGTCCATGGCAGAAGCTATCGCCTTTATCAAATTAATTTGGGGGTAAAAGTAATTTAGGGGACATCCTGTAAACACGGATGGATGAGTGGTCAAATATTTAGGGAAATATAGCTTCTCATGAATTTACTCTAACTAAACATGGCGAAACTTTTATATAAAAATATTTACTTCGAACTATTGAAAAACATAAACTAAGGATATTTCAAAAATTGATATGTTTTTTTTAGTATCAATTATAATATACACATTACAAAGCTTCATTTAATATAGCATGTTTTTACCATGCTTGTTATTTACTATTCAAATCATATCACGAGCAATGGTGATGTGAATTAATTTCCCAATACCCTGAAATGTATATCATATTTGTTTATAAATTTGAATTTATACTATTTTTATCAGTTTGTTTATAATATTAATCACAATGATTCATCATAAGAAAAATTTTATGCAGTTTCTATTAGTTCTGCATAGTGATAAACATCAGAATACTGCTTCTACAGAAATTTCTTTCTTAAAGATTTTTGTCCTTATATTTTAACTAATTATCAACTCTTCACTTCACATCCCATGCAAGTTATACGTGAATTATTAATAATTTCTTACAAAAACATTCTTTACAAATAGTTATTTATTCGAACAATAACCGTAGTCTTGAAATGCAGTTGAAAATGAATATTAAAACTAAATGTGTAAAATTATTTTTTTCGAAATTTAGTATTAGTTCTACACTGTGTCTAATATTTAAATGCATGTAAAGAATGCATTCTTTACCAGTAGATATTTATTAGAACAATAATTGTATTCTTGAAATTACAGTTGAAAATGAATAATAAAAGTAAGTGTGAAGAAATAATATTCTTGAAATTTAATATTAGTTCTACAGAACCATTAATATCAGAATGCATATACATAATGCATTCTTTACCATTAAATATTTATTAGAATAAAAATTGAATTACAGTTGAAAAAGAATATTAAACTAAATATGTAGAAATAATATTCTGGAAATTAAATGCTAGTTCTACACAGTGACCTAGTTAGAAATAAATATTACGTTTTAATGCAAAAAAATGAATTAAATATAATAGAAAAGGAAATTATGATTATATATCTGCATGAAGCTTTTATCAAGGGCTACCCTCAGAAATGGATTCAAACCAGGGATATTTCCTGTGAGGGTTCTGTCCCAGTATTGACTCTTCGTGTTTCTTGGTTGATAATTTTTTTACACAGTGATTAATATTATAGTGATTAGTACATAATTTGTTTACACAGTGATTACTACATGTACAAAAAAATTTCCTGACTAATGAGCTTTGTAATTATAATCTACTCTTCCCTTTGTATCATACTCAACTTATATGCGAACAATAATAATGCTGTGGAAAACATGTTTTACTTGTAGAAATTTATTAAAATAATAATTATTGAATAATAAATATAATTCTTGAAATTGTATATAATTCGCATCATAATTATTGCAATACAGATAAAAAAAATAATGTATTTGACAGTTTTTATTACATTTCAGATTTAAATATCGCATAGAAATTAATTTACAACATACTAGCCATAAACAGGATGGCTTGTAAGGCACTGGAGCTCAACACAGCCAGTGTCGCACAACTACATTTTTATTCAGCTGATGCTATGTTATATATCCGATGAAATTTTTTAAGACATTCTATC
Organism: Argiope aurantia; assembly: GCA_026543865.1. Taxonomy (NCBI): domain Eukaryota; kingdom Metazoa; phylum Arthropoda; class Arachnida; order Araneae; family Araneidae; genus Argiope; species Argiope aurantia. Next base: position 32,209 of record JAPMOR010124620.1, on the reverse strand, counting down.
AAGGGGAACATTTGCTTAAACGAAATTTATGTACAAATTAAGTTATTAAAATTCGCGGCGAAGACATATACATAAACATACTTGATTTTAATGCAACTTAAATTTCTAAATGGACTCACCAGAAATAGAATTATTTGTTAGCCACTCGAGCTTTAAAAAATTAGTCCCGCAATAATATTTTTTTTTTTGCAATTTATGCCATAGAACACTACGCAAGGGGGGGGGAGGGATTTATATAAATGAAGATTCCATGAAATTTAGGTAAACAAAATATTAAACAAAAGCTGAAATAAAACTCAATCTTTGAATTGGTATAGTATATATAATAAACTAACAGTCAAGAAATATCAACTTATCAGCCAAAATAAAATGTATTTATTTTATTTAATGTTATTTTAAATTTCTAAAGGATATACAATAGTAAGGCTAATTAACAGTCGGAAGTAAAATATTTCACATAATCTTCAATTAATAAACTCTCAAATATTGTTATTTTTCAAAATTAAACCATCTTTAGCATATATAAACTTACATAGTTCGTCAGATTCTTATACGAACAATGACATTCTATTTTAATGACAGGATAAGTCACGTGATTTTACCTGTTTGTATATTTCGACCAGAAACTACTTAAGAGTCTTTGGAGTATTGTGGAGTCCTAATGTCTTAACCATGAAAATCCGCTTAAGGAAATGTTAATAGAAACCACTTAATTTCGAATTAGTTATAAACTCAGCCAATTATATTTACTAGAAACCGACTGGAGACTACTTTAATACTACCTGGATTGTTGAGTGCAATAAAAGGTCTTGAATTGTGTATTGTACCTACTATTTGCTGTAACGTGATAATATATTTAAGAATTGTATGCTCCCGGGATTGCTTAGTATAATAATTAATTTATATATTTTAATAATTTGTCATGAAAATTGAAAATTCATTTAAAATCTTATAATATCACGATTGTTTAGTACAGCGTTTCTCAACCTTTCAGTATTCGTGGCCCAGTTTTCAATCATAATTTTCATCGCGCCCCCGCTAACAATAAAAGGTATACAACAATAATGTATATTGAGTATTTTGGATTCTGTTTTTAAATTGTTTATAACTAACTGCCAAAACAAGAGAAAAAGCGAGCCAACGTTGGCGAGAAACCAAATCTTGCATTTTGGACAAGCGGGCGGTAAACAAATGAAGCGAATGAAAGCGGAGAAAATTTAAATATTATATTTGAAATGAAAGAGAACTGGGAGAAAACGTTAAAAGAATATGAATGAAGAAAATTATTTAATGAAAGTTAACCTAGACGGTGTGAGCTAAATTAAGAAACTGGGAATATACTTTTTCGAATAATAAAAGAAATAAAACAGAAGCATTACAAAACAAAAGCAATGTTTGTGGAAGCATTACAAAAATAGCAATGTTTGTGGAAGGGAATCCACACGACTGATGCCGTCTCGACCATGTGCCGAGCAAATGTTTTCTCACAGGAAGAAGGAAAATGTTCGATAACGCAAGTTTCAATTCCAGCCAGTCTCATTGGAGTCGATCCTTTTATCACTATCGAATCTATCGTGAACGTGTTTGTTATATATGTTTTCGTATTAATTGCAATTCACCATATTAAATATTCACGGCAGCAGATTTATGCATATTCATGAATAAATTTTCAAGCGGAGGTAAGCAAGCATTAGACGATAGTCAAGCATCAACAAGTACACAAACGAGCATGCTTCCGAAAGTAAAATCAAGGAAATATTCTCAAGAATACTTAAATTTTGGGTTTACCAGTAATGAAGATGAAGAAGAAAGGTCCCTGTGCATCATTTGCTCAAAATTGTTGGCCGCAGGCAGCATGGAACCTAATAAACTTAAATGGCGTTTGGAAACACTTCATAGTGAGTATGTCAACAAACCGAGAGAATTCTTCGAATTAAAATTAAAATCATATAAAAAGTAAAAATCATTTTTTAAAGAAACTTTGTCTGTGAATAAAAAAATTTAATTGCATCTTACAAAGTTCATATAAAATAGCCAGATGTAAAACCCTCACACTATTGGTAAAGAGCTTATTTTGACAGAAGCAATTGAGATTGTAGAAACTATGTTTGGAGATAATTTTTCAAAGCAATTGCAGTCCATACTTCTTTCAAATGATACTGTAGCTCGTTGAATTGGCGATATAGCTGAAGATGTACATTATCAGTTTTTCTTGAAGTGGCTTGAGAAATTGTTTTCAATACAGCTTGACAAAGCAACAAATATTAATAAAGATGCTCATTTAATTGCCTATGTTCAAATTTGTCATAATATGTCAGTAGTAGAAGAACTACTTTTCTGCAAACCAACAGAACTCATAACATCAGCGCTCAAGTTATTTGCTATTTTTAATGATTTTATGAACGAGGCCAACATAGAATGAAAAAATTGCGTCGGAATTTGCACCGATGGTGTTCGTTCAATGTCCGGAAGATTCCATGGTCTACAAGCACTTGTAAAACAAAATTCGCCTCAGTGCACACATTGTATGGTCCACAGAAAACCTTTGGCTTCGAAAGAAATGAGGTTTGAATATTGTGTTAACTAATCTTTTCCGCACTTTGTAAAGACATGAGTTCAGTACATTCAGTGTTATTATTTTATTGCGAAGCAAGATGGTCATAACGTCGGAAATTTTTGCAACGTGTTTATTAATTAAAAGAAGAAATCGCCATTTTTCTAGAAGAAAATGGACAGGAGGCCGAAAATATTCGGGAGGGTTTATTTGTGATGAAACTGAAGTACTTGGTCGACATATTCTAGAAATTAAATAACTTGAATCTTCAACTCTAAAGAGCAAATACACATATTTTGGATACGAGTGATAAAGTTATTGCTTTTTGTGGAAAATTGGAATTGTTGAACAGAAGTTTAAAGCAAAAAACCTAACAATTCTTGAAAATGTGGATGATTGTACTAAAACTTATAAGGCTGAAGAAGAACATGTAAAAGTTGTTTTTGTAACCATTGAAAATCATTCAGCCATGCTGACAAAGAATTTTAAGAAGTATTTTCATGCTGACGACAAACTAATAGCAAGTCACGAGTGGATTAGGGATCCATTTCATAAGACTCCCGAAGGACTCTCAATTGATGAGGAAGAAAATTTCATAGACTTCACGACAAGTGACGAAACTAAAAGACAATTTTGTAATAAATCACTATTTGAATTTTGGGCAGGAGTAAGGGTGATTTTTCTGCACTAAAAACAAGGACATTTCACATTCTATTACCATTCAACATCCTACCTTTGTGAAATTGGTTTTTCTGCTGTGGCTTCTTTGAAGGCAAAACATAGAAACAGAAGTGAGAGTGGCTATTTCTAATATTAAGTCTTCCTTCGAAAAACGTTGCTCTACAAGACAGGAACAAGGAAATCACTAATAATTATTAAATTTGTTTTTAATTTAGTATGTTTTGATTAAGTTAGTTTTGATTTATAAGTTGTTTTACTTTAATAAGTTATTAAATATTTCGAAATGTATTTTGTTCTCTTTGTGTATGTGTTTTTTTCTTTCAGTCAGTTAATCAATTCTTTAAAATATTTTCACTTGGATATACCTGTTCCCCCCCCCCCTCTAGTGGGCTCGCACCCCCCTAGGGGGCACGCCCCACAGGTTGAGAATCTCAGTATGATAAATGCTTTTAATGCATGAATTATTCGATTATAAATTTTAAATATGCTTAGGAATCTATAGTTCTACAAGTATTAAATTTAAAAAAAACATTCCCAATTCTTTACATTGGAAAAAAAATATAAATATCAATCATGAATCAATGTAGAATAATGTCTAAACATTGTGGCAATGTAGAATAATATCTAAACATTGTATATTATAATAAATAATTTTATAAAAATTTAAAACAACAATGTATACGATTTTTTTTTCTAATCTTCAGCATTCATATACTAAATCAAAACTAGGAATCGGGCTCCAAAAACATTACAAGAAGCATATCTGCCCAGGAGTAAATTTTAGTAAGCATGAACATTTTTGAAACTTTTCAAACCATTTTTAGATTCATAAGTTCAAATGTTAATAAGTCAGTATTATAATAATTGCAAAAACGTATTTATATTATGTTATTATATCCTCATGTAAACGGAGCACTCTTTGAATATAATTTTACAGTAATAATTTCAATCAAGTATTTTTAAAATACAGATACCTTATTTTGTGTCTAAAATTGTTTAAGCTGAACAACAAATAGTTGATTAAATTGTATTTCTTGAATGAATGGATTATCATCGATGGAAATTAAAGGGATCGCTCTTAAGTCAGTAATAATCATCAGTTTTATCCCCCATTTCATATCGGTGATGAGACATATATAAACGACTTACATATAGAAGATGAAAAAAAATCCTTGGAAAAAAATCAAAATAAAAAGAACACTGAATTCCTCAAAGATTTCAAACATTAAGGGAAAATTTGGTTTTTAAAAAATCCTTCGTTAGGGAAAAAAATGGAGAAGTGTCACTGCGCATGAAATTCTCAACTTAGGTTCATATATTATTTAATGCTGTATTTCAGAAAAAAAAATTGTTTTAAAAGCATTTAAGAAATGTTTTCATTAATTGATTGTTCTATTTTTAATTCCATTTAATACTAATTATCATATTAGATTAAATATTTTCCTTGCAGGAGTTTATGTACCGATCGTTGACATCATTTTTTAAAAATATTTTAAAGTATATTTCATAAATTTGTATATGGATAATTTTAGTAAACTGAATTTTAAAAAAAGTTTAATAAACTAAAAAATATACATTGTTATTTTTTAAATCATTTTCTTCCTTATTAAAAATATTAAAATGGTTCAAATTGTGCTACCTTTCTCCGCATTATTTCTTCACATATTCCAGGTAGCATAAAATGATGTACAATATTATGTAGTATCAAATTATTCAATATTCAACGATATGATACAACATTGCTAAAATTGTTTAATATTGTACAATATATGCATGCAAGTGCAGATTAAATGTCTTATATCCTTTCTTCTAGTTCAATTTATTTTTTAGTTTTTAGGCTTTAAATAGATCTACAATCAGAATTATACGAGGTTTATTAATTAGAATGGTTTTAAGCACAAGTATAAACTAAATCATCATGCCGAATTGTTTGGCTAGCATAGTAATTTCATAATTTTACTTTTGCTACATGGGAAAAATGACTATACTAGTTACTATACTACAAATTACTATACTAGTTTTCTAATAATATGTTTAATAAACCTTTTATTCATATTTTAGTCGGAATTTCGTATCAAAAATTATTTTCTTTACTTCATTCAACTTTTTCAATTAACATTTTATACAGATAGGATCAAAAGCTATCAGACTAAAATGTTTTCTTACTAATACCCATTTTCTACACAACTACATGACAAGAACTGGAATTCTCATTAGGTGCTTAAATTTCTGTAACAGGAAAAAAAAGACAGCAACTTACTGAGGGAAATTAAGGATTTTTTTGTGAGTGTTAGTTCATTATTACATTAGCTTACTAAAAATATGTGAGGCATTAAAAAAACAAGTTACGAAAGCTCCTCTCACGTATTCAAAAAACACCTCTTCAGTGGAAGAAACTTTCTTCTAATGGAAGATGTAATTCATATGAATTCTTGATCACGCTTTGGTTTCTTTACATGTGAATTTTTGGTATTTTCCTAATGACAGTCCAAGGGAAACCATAAAAACATAATTAAAATTCTGGGAAATAATGTTATTAAGGAAAGTTTCTCTCTGCTTTTTATTCTGATGGTTATAATTAAAGCATTCTGTAGTTACTGTATTAACCTTTTTTAGAAGACCTACATATTTTTTAAAGTTAAAATAATTTCATATTTTTATAATTTAAAGTTTCGGTATTTTCTTGCTTCTCAAAGAAACTATATGTATAAAATTGCTTTGTATTTTTAACATATTTTACTTAACTTCAAAATCTTCATGTTTACAAAAATAAAATTTTCTAATCGATTTATCACTCCTGAAATTTTATCCAGATATTGTTTCCCGATGACAGTTTAATATTTATTAAATTTAAACTGTATCACACTACATTGACCGTATTCAGTTCACTATTATTGCCGTCTTGATTTATAAGAATAAACGTCAAATCTCTGTCGTCAGTTGATTATAAAAATAAATTGATAATTATTATTGACAATGCTATGATACAACTGATAATTATTATTTAAAAATTATGCTAAAAGCTAAAAAATATTAAACATGATAAACATTTACAATTGCTTTTATTAAGGAAATAAAAGGCATAAAAGCGCGATGCACAAGAGGTGATAAGGCAATAGCTTGTTGATTGGCTATTGGTTTATTCAACAGAAGGTGTATCAAATTGCAGTGAAATCTTCAAAAAGTTAAAAAGAAACTTAAAACCGATATTTATCTAACTAGCTATAGAACAATTGATATAAATTATTAGATACATGAAATAATTTATCTCTTATCAAACTAAACTGAATGTTTCTGCTGAACTGAATGTTTTAGCATACAAAACTATATACATTTACACAAGCACTCCCTTTTTTGATTCTCTAAAGTAAACTAATGTAAATAAATAAATACATGCATTATTTCGATTATATTGCAAACTAGTTTTGAAAGCAAAGTTTTTCTATTTTCTGTGTAAATAAATTTCTTGAATTTTCCAGCACTTATTTCCCCAAAATATAATAATATTTGACCATATGTTCTATGTTACATCCTTTTTAATTCTCATCTTGTTCAGTCTTAATTCTTTCCTTATTTTTCAAGGGTGGAAATTGATTTTTCCTTCATTTCTTTGAATATTAAAAGAATGACATTTCGTACACTTGCCTAATTCCTTTCGCTATAATCTTTTAAAGTTAACCATCAGTTAAGGAATAAAAATGAACTGATAATAAATTAAACTAAATTTTGATTCGTACTAGGAAAGCCGTCTGATATCTCATTTAAGAAATAACAGATAGCAAACTTAATCATCAGAAACAGACTGAATAAAAATATTTTATTTATTGCTATCACAGGACTATTTTTATTAAAATTCTGCAATTAAATTTTCTTATTGCACTATACTCTTATTTTGTTTTATTTTTAATGGTTCTTTTCTCTTTCTTCTTTTTGCTATATTTCATCCATTATTTTCTTTATCTATATGCTGCATTAATCATATATTACTTTACGGACTTTTTTCACTTGCTGGATTCCTATTAAGATAATTTAAAGATCTATAGCTTAATTCTCTGATTAAGCTATGAATCCCTAAATTCTCTAATCATTTCTGATTAGTTGCTATAGTATTTTACAACTAAATTTCTTCATAATCTATATTCTTATCGTTTTATATTTTTAGTGGTCTAAACTCTCTTCCTTTTACTATATGTCTTCCATTATTTATTTTTAAAATCTATTAGCAGATTTATTCATATATTCCTTCTTTACACTCTGGAATCCTAGTTAAGAGAATTTTAAAAAAAACTATACCTTGATTCTGGATCTTTTCTGATTAGTTCATATTACAGAGAATTGGTTAGGGCCGGGATAGCCTGTTTGATAGAACGTTGGATTCGCGTTCTTCGGGTTGCCATGTCGAGATTAATAGCACTGGGGTACTGGATCAGGAATGATTGTTTTCTAATTCAGGTCTAAATTACGATCTGCGGATGAGTGAATTAAATGCATGAATGAAGTCCGCCCCGTCCCTAGATGGCGCTACTTAAAAAACAAGAGACGCACCCTTGGCTTAAAATCACTGACTTCTAAAGTCAGTGGGCTTGTCTATGACAAGTGCCATTAGAAACAACAACAACAACAACAAAGAATTGACGGTATATACACAGGAATAGAAGGTGTAAGAATATTATTCGTCCTGCGTTGATTGACGGTCAGTTAAAATTCAGGATTTTTTAGTACTCTATTTAGTGTTATTAATAATAAAAAGAATAACGAAAGTTTGAATTGAATTTTACATTTAATTTTTATGACTAGAAAAAGATTGTCAATACTACTTATATCTGAGAACATATCAGCTTTGGTGATGCAAAAGACGGTATATTAAAATTTCATTTATTTAAAATTGGTCATTTCATTTGGTTCAAGTAGAAATGAAATCCGGGAACAACTTTCCATTTTGTTATCCTGGCACAGCAGTTTTGACAACCATTGGAGAATTCGACGTAATGCTAACAAATGGATTTTAATATACATTTTATTAATCCTAAATTTCATATTGCTAATAACGATGGATGGAAACCAAAATTTAAATTTTATTTTTGATAATGATTCCTTGATCATTTTAGATTTCAACAGGGAATTTTATATATCAATTCTGTCATTCCAAAATTTTATAATTATATATTTCCAATCAATATAAAGTATTTCTTTTTTTATTTATGTATGCCTAATTCTTCAAAACGACTGGGAAATCATTAAGCTCTTTTCTAGCAATGATATCTGTTTCGTTTCGAGTATTACATTTATTTCTGTAGTTGCCCTTGTTTGTAGAAATAACATATTGTTACAAACCTGTAATTTTACTCTCAAATGCAATTAGTCTTACATCATGGAAAAATATTTACAGATATTTCAGTGGATGCTGAACTAATGTCAGTTTAATGAACTTGGTGATTAATCTGCTAACAAATTCGGCAACAAATTGAAGTTTCTCAAAAATAAAAGAATCAGGGCGATAACTAGGAGCCGAGTTCCGTAGATCCTTTTCGAGAATTTACTACTCTGCCATAGAAATTATATAAACTTGAAATAAGTACAACATATCAGCTATCATATTCTCTTTCGATATTGTTGATTTACAGAATAGGGTTCTAGCTGTTTAGTCTTAGAGGTGTCCCATTTATAGATCTGATGTGTACGTCTGCATTATACATTTATGCATACATTGGAAAATTTTCTATTTAAATTTCGTGTTTTCTTTTGATTTAAAGCTTTGCTACTTACTATTGAACTTCTTAATCTTCTCCCTGTACAGCCATTTGATGATCTGCATAATAGAAAACATAACAAAATAATACATATAGTTACAAATTTTCACATCATTTCTTAATGATACCATATCTATAGCTCCTACTTAAAAGGTAAGTTAAAAAATTATTTTATTTTAAATACAGAACATTCATTTATTATAGCATGTTATAACTAAATTTAACTGAATGAATCAAAAATATACACTCTTTATAATATCAATGAATAAGTATAGTTGTAAAATAAATAAAACATTAAACTTTATATTCACAAATTTAAGAAAACGTTAAACATGATTTTTTTTTTAGATCTAGCATATTTAACATAAATATAGTTTCAAAATGCATATATATATTTATAGCAAAATTGTTTCAATTAATATCACATTATGAAACAATACGAATTTTAGCTCATTATTAAACTGAACATGTTTCTAAGATCATAGAATTATTTTCTTTTTGAATCGGAATTGAGATTAAAACAAGATTTGCGTTCCGCTGTCACAAATAAGAAAAAAAAATGTCATTTTAATAAAGCTAAATTAATAGTTGCTTATCAGAAACATAATGTAATATAAATGAAATAAAACTTTTAGCACCTCGTATATTCATTTTATTTAAAACCCTTAATATATTTCAACAAACCACAGAAATTGAACACAGGATAAACATGTGTAGGAGAGGAAAATTATGTCATTGTACTTCCTATTAAGTTCCATTGTACTTCCTGTCATTGTATTACTGTACTTTCATTGTGTTCTCTGCCATCGATTAGAGAAAGTTGCAATTTTAACAAAGCTAAATCAGTTGTCACTTGTCAGAATCTTCTGAGCAGTCATCTGTTATCTCTTTGATTAATGACAAATTCTTATCACATTTCAGGAAAGCATAATGATGTTGTCAGAAGTATATCATATATTAGAAAAATAGCTATTCATCCACCGCAGAAAGGTAAACTGGAACTTACGAAACAATGGTATCGTATTCAACTGATATTAATGGCTATTGTGTATTATAAATGTTGATGAACGTATTTGGCAGATTCTTTTTTATTAAACATAAAATTTTGCCAATTTTCATTCGAATAACTATTTATAGATATTCGAAAAAATACGATAAATACAATAGTATACATCCAATACATATAATTAAACGGAAGAATGTCTATTTTATTAATCTTATACTATTCCACACCCCTTTTTAGATTTGAGAAACAAAGTTGGCACTCATGGTCCTTATAAGTTTGAAAGAATAATAGCGCTGTTTAAAAATATCTATGCCTTTCTAAAAGAATTAAAAAAAGAATAAAACGATTTTGAGATTTTTGCCATAATTTCGGAATGTTTCATTACACAGAAATTGTTTTTCTACATCTTCAGATTGAAAAAAAAAGGAAATATCAGTAATAAATTTTTATTTTACGGTTTTAAAGTTGATTTGATCAAATCAATTGCGATTTTGCTAATGTTAAAATTAACTGGTAGTTTTTGGGCTTCTTTAATTTTTATTATGTAAGTTACATACAACAATTTCAATATACATATGCATTAATTTACTCTAAAGTATTATTTCATTTAAAATTTTTACAATAATTTTAATTTGTTTTACACAATTATGTTCACTATTTTAGCACTTTGAAGAGTTTAATCAGTATGAACTTATTGAATGAAATTTCAATTCGTTCTTTGTTAAATTTGGATGTTTTATACGTTTTATCGATCTAGCTTCGACGCAATGCATTTTAATATGCATCCAAAGACATTTCTAATGAGCATTTTTGTACATCTTTGTGATATCTAAAATTCAAGCATCTTTCTTCTTCCTGTTTTTCATAGTTGCTAAGTACTGAATCTTAAATACTGGTTATAAACTCTAACATAAAATAAAAATGGTTATAAATATAAAATCAATTATATTTCCTGAATAAATAAATAAACATAATCAAAAATATTTTCAAAATATGCGTTTATTTATATAAGCAGTGGTATTGTTTTTATGCTTTCATTGCACTTTATTTCGCGAAAATCATTTAAGTGCATATTATCTAAGTTTATAGCTGTGAAAATATGTTTTAAAATCAATTTATAGTAAGTTGTATATTTGTGTCAATGCATCAACTGGAAAAGCAAAGACCTGATATATACTAAAGATATCAAGATAGGTATATTTCAGACTAGAGAAAGTTTAGGTCAACCTCTTTTGTCATATGTTTGTCTCTTAAAATAAGATTAAATCTATTCAAGAAGCCAGTGTAAATCTGGAAATTCAATGTTGTCCCAAAGAGTAATTATCGGTTGTTAGTTCAAAATATTCTTTACATAAATATATCAAATAACTATGTTCTTCACAGTAATGTAACTATGTCCAAAGCCGTAATTAAACCTTAACCTATGTATAATTATAATATAACTATATCATAATATTATTAACCTTAATAGGTGATTACAATTAGCTTATGTCTTAAACCATGTCCTATCTTTATAAAGCTTTTGTCTTAAACCGTAATTAATCTCGAATCTTAAGAATTCGAATAAGCGGCATCGCATATTCGAATTCTTAAGCTTAGAGATTAATTACGGTTTAATAATTTAAAACTTAAGGGATTTAATATATATATTATGCACCATACAAAAAGGTATGTATATTTATTTTTCTTAAATAGATATTGGACAACTAAACGCATGTGAAGAAGTACGTACAACGGTTAGTCTATATATGAACAAAAAAGAATCTACAGTTTGTTTATTTATTTATTTAAATCATATAAAAGTCCATGTATACCTCTTGAGAGATTCAAACATAATCTTACGAGCACGTTTTAGCACTTAAAAGAATTAAATCCAATATTACATTCTTACTAAAGAAGCTAAAATGAGGCTTAAAGGGTTAATTGTCCATTACTTGTGAACAAATGAATGTACAATCATTATCCTTACACCATTTTAAAAATTCAAACTATTAGCTTTATAATAATATAAATGTCATTACAGCATATTTTTTCCCAGAGTTTTAATAAATTTCTCAAATTTAACCTGGGCCATTTTCCTCCATTCAATTTTTATTGAAATATGAATTTATTTCACTATTTTTTCAAATATATCGTTCGAATGCTGTGCCAATTTTCAAGTTAAAGTAATCTTTTAGGAAATTTTTAGTTTTGCTTATTTTAAATATTCAAAACTAAATGATATAAGTTTTTAGTTGAGTGTGGTTCAAATTTGTTATGTAGCACCTATTAGTAAGCGTTTTAAACTGTCCTGAAAAACTATGAAAATTCTTTTAACTAATAGAACCATCGTATCTTATACTTTAAAACTTCAATTTTAATGCCCCTAATTAATTCACTGTTTTTATTAGCTTCAACTTCAGAATTTTATTTCATTTGATAAATTTATTTATATTTTTAAATTCCATGTTCTATTTTATTTTGAATATTTTATTAGTGAATACAGAAAATTCGAAAATCATGGCATTTTTACATTCATATAGAGCAAAACCCTGCAAGTGGAATTGCAAATACGGATACTTTTTTCAGATAAAAAATATTTAAAGAGTTAGTAAAATTTGATATTGTCTTTTTAGAATAAAAGAGTTAATAATTTTGTCTCTCCTTCTATTGTGACTTATAATCTATATCTATATCTATACTTATAATAAAGCTCAATGTGTGTGTGTGTGTGTGTGTGTGTGTGTGTGTGTGTGTGTGTGTGTGTGTGTTGGCGCTCTACAGGCCAGACCATTCAACCTACAGCTACCAAATTTGGCACGTGCATACCTTGGAGGCCGGGAATGTGCACCTGGGGATTATTTTTTCGAATTTTTAATTAGAATTTTATTTATTTAAAAATTAAGTGACATTTTGGCGTGTTTCTGCTATAACTTCCGAAAATATTACCGCACAAAAAAGATTTTTATATCAAGTTAAAGATCAAAAATTTATCTTTTAAATGATACTACTGTTTTAATCTTAAAATTAAATTTCTATTTTTAATGAATTTTTAAATAAATATTTTAACTATGTTTTTCAATAATTTTTTTCGTCAAAAATAAAAATGAGGATTAAGCACGTTTCGCATTCAGGAGAAAATGATAGCTTTTTTCAAAGTGTTGCCATCACATTGATTAAAGCTCTAACTGAAAATAAATTAAATCGTTTTGGAAATGAAATCTGCAAAAATATAATTTTCGTCACGTGTCTGTAGGAAATAAAACAAATATGAAATATTATTTTTTTTAAAAAATAAATTCAAGAAAAATTCTTTTATGATCTTTAACACTCTATATATTATTAATCCAATAAATAAGTTTTATTTTAAGGCAAGTTTTGTTTAATATGAACAAGATATCCATTCAAATCATTTCCACACAGCTAATTTGTAAACCTTTAGTAAGACAAAGATCTGTTGCGACATAAATCGTAAATATTTTATTTAAAAGTAGCAAACGATTATTTTAATAATTATAAATTTTATTTTGTAAATAGTTGTGAAATTCAGATTGGCAACAGTGATATTTTTGGTACTTTTAATTTGTTGTTTAAAAACGATGCTAGAATTTTGAATGAAAATAAGTTGATGTAAATTTGATAATATTATCTATAATGTAATAAGATTTAGTTTCATAATAAGTTTGTCTGCATTCAATTTTTGTTGACGCACGAACACAACAGATTTACTAAAATGGTTTAAATAGAAAAATGATTATATTTTATGTAACTTAATTCAATAAATGCTCTAATAAATAACGAATTTTTGATTTTACATAAAGCTTCTGCTTTGGAAATCACGAATAACAAAATGCTCTTGAAACACTAATATTTTAAATAAAAAGAGTTAATTTACGTTCAACTAAATCAATCACTTAAACTGACTGATTTATGAAAATTTGAATATCACTATTCAATAAAAAAAAAGGATAATTTTAGATTTTTCATCGATCGTTTCAAAAAAAATACGCCACTCAGCGCGCAGGTTTCTAAGAATAATTGGCCTAAGATTATGAAAATGTTGAGTTTTTCTAGATTTTTAACATTCAAAACTTCATAAATAAGTCTTAGTTGATCGTGGAAAATAGAAACATTCATTCATTTATTTAAAATTTTGTGTGTCCTGAATATTTGTCAGAATATGATACCTTACTGCATTAAATTTAGATTTCATAATTTTTGAAATATATTTATAGGCTGGAACAAAATATTATTATTGATTTCATTTCAATCCTTTTGAAAGCAAAACTAAAAACTGAATTTTATGCTAAATCTGAGAAATTTTTGTTGAATTATTCTTTGAGATATTACATAAATTATCAAAAATATTTTGTGGTTCACATAAGACTTAAATACCGAGATATTCTGTTTGCAATACTCATATTCAATAATAATAGTAATAAATAAGTAACAATAAAGATGATAAATAAAATAAAACGCTTGGTTTTATTAAAAAATATCTTTATATTAATTGCAATTTCATCATTTTCACTTTAAATTAAAGTTGACGTTTTACCTGAAATGACAACAAATTAGCAAAATATATAGAGTAAAATGAACGAAACGATCTAAACAACAGTATAAGTTTGGTATGACTATCAAAATTTGAAGATTAAAATTGTTTTGTTTGAGAATCTATTAAGAGACCAGTTACTTAAAATATTTAATTGAAAATTGTAGCGAGCGGTAATATTGGCGAACCGGCTGGTCGCCAAAGGCGGCTAGTAATAAATAATTAAAACATATATAATTCTGACATTAGGAAATAGAGTGCATTATTTAAAAGAATTAATAACGCAAGACTGTTCAATTCATATACCAATATTTGCAAACGATACTGTCGAAATTTTTCTCTCCTTTTATTAATGAATCTCGATTTAGTTCTAATTTTATAGTATCAAGTTCCTTCTGAAAATAATTGAAAAATATATGAACTATATAATTCCAACACGCATAGATAAATGCTAACTAATTACTGCCCCAAATTACACATTTATAATTTTCAATAAATTTTGAATATATTTTTTTTTTCAAATTTATTAGTATCAAGTCAATTAATAAATTAGTGAAGATATATTTATAAAAGAATCATTGCAACTATTATTAATTCTTTAAATAATAACAAAGACAGTACAATTGCTTATTTAAACAATTTCAGTAAATTAATTTAAGGAAACTGCGATAACTTTCAGCGTGTCAAAGTTTCAAGACTTCATTTAATAAAATTCACTTCCAAGACAGCGGATTGTTTGCGTTCCAGGGAATAATTCACCTACTGCTGCTGCCATTCGAAAGCTCGAAACTTCGCAAACTTTGCATCATTAATTTAAAGCCAGGCGAGACACCATTTAAGTATGGCTGCACTCAAACTCACAGGCATTTTCGAATTTTAAACTCTTTGGTTTTAAAGTGTTTTAATATTTATTTTACAGAAAAAACCGATAAATAAATATTAGTTGTACGAATATAAACCTTTGGAATTGCGCTAAAAAGGCATATATTTGTAACTCCATTAGTCAAGAGTGTGAAGACTTGAGTTTCTTTTCAAGGAAATAAGATAATATTTTTGCAGAGCTAAAGTAACGGTTTGCGATCAACTGAATGAAAAGTTTTGCACTTTAAAAAAAATGGTGTATGCTTTGAAATTATTTTAATTTGTTGAAGAGAAAAAAAAAGCATTTTTTAAAAAGGGAAATATTTGCATACTAAGACTGGAATATAAAAATGTTGAAATACATTTCGAAATTCTGGCAATAATTCAATTTATAATAAAGAAATCTATTACAGACAATAAGAACAAACTGAAGTGATATTTGCATTAAAGTTGCAATTAATGAATTCCATTTCCATTACAATTTTTTTTTCAGATTTGTCTATGTTTATTATTATTTATTTATTCTAAGCTATAGGTGCAAAATTCTCCCTAAGGCAGACTTTGAAGATTCTAATTTGGTCAAATCTCTTAAGCGGAAATTATATATCTCCATGGATAAACACAAATACATAAGAGATTAGAAATATTCACCTAAATAATTATTATCCTACATATTTTTTCACATTCTAATTAGCGTGATCAGTTAAAATATTGTCATATATAGAATCAGTTAATCAATACCTTTTACAAATAATATTAGTTGTTTTTAATGTGATAATTTATAGACAATATTATTAAATCTAATTGAAAGCAGAAATTACAAATAATTACTTTAGCTTTTCTTTTTCTATACCATGCACTAAAATATGAATGAGCAGAATCAGTTTGGTCAAATTCTAAATATCATTAAATTAGGCTACCAGAAGAAACATTGATCAAATATACTTGGTATAGATGATATACTTGAAACCGAAATGTGGTAAATCAATTATAATACTTGAGACAGATTAATTATCATTATTTAAAATTGTATGAAATCATTACCATTTTCATCATTATAATTTTTCCTAATTTAATGAAAATAAAAATTCGAAATAAGATGAAAATGTTCCAATCTATCATACGTGTAAATGAAAACTGTATATAAAGATCTAACAAAATCATGCCGAAATAACAACTTCCAGAAGTAGGTTTTTTTTTTCATATTGGAAACGAATACGCTATATTATTAATGAAAGAAATCATTAAAAAATAGTCAAAACCAGTTTTGAGAGTACCACAATTACAATTTAAAGAAATGTAACATCTACTATAGCACTCCACTCAATTATTTCAAAGAACTGTAGAGGTTTATTTTTGTAGGTATTCATAATTCTACTAATGTTTCAAAATTTATGAGCTTATTAAAATTCGAAAATGATTATGAAATTGAAAAATTATCATTATATTAATCAATTGAAGTATATATATATCATTGCATAATGAAACAGTATTTAACAATTATATGTTTCTGTGACTAAGCTTGCTTAGAGAATGGCTTTCAGGGCAAAGTATCTTTGAAACTCTAAGCAATTTAGTTTGGTATTAGCTAACAGCTAATAATTAAAAAAAATGGTTCAGAATTTTAATATGCATTATCTTTAAACTGTATTATACATTGCATGGTTTAAATTGATTAAGAGTCTGATACATTTTAGAAGGAAAATTAATCAATAAAAATGAATAAATATATGGTAAAATTAACATAAATTGTTTGCTGGAAATATCACTTTGATTATAATTGAAAATGGAATTGTTATTCCCAAGTAGCATAAGAATATTTTCACAATATTGTATAATAAAGTGGGACATTATATTATTGAATATTCAGCAATATTGTATGATATTGTGCAACGTTATATTATTGAATATTCAACATTATATACAATACTGCAAATAATGTTTAGTATCATAAAATATTATGCATATCAGGTTTGACATATATGTTACCTTTAAAGTATATAATTCAGTTACTCAATATAATAATTAAGTATTTCATGCAAAAACTAGACAAATCAATTAAAGTATATAATAGATGAAAAATTTCATACTTTACCTAGTTATTCTATGAAATAACTAATGATAGACCATAAAAGTGAAAAATAAACAATTTCAGAGTTATTTTATAAATTAATTAATCATATTAATTGCTAAAATCTCTCGAAAAAATATTTTATCCCTATTTTGGATGATTAATTAATAAATAAAAAGGAAAAGCAGATGATTTAATTTATTATAGCTCATATTGCTAACATTACTTAAACAGAAAGTAAAAGAAAAAATATGTTGCAGAAATAGTTATATTTAAATATTATGAAAAAAAATACATCCTGAGTTCAAAACTCACGAAAGATGCTAGAACCGGTTCAAAGAAATTTCGTATGTTGTATTTCATAATTGAGCGATTAAATTATTGTTATTCTATAGAATATCTAGTTAAATCGTAGAATTCAATAATTTTATATACTTTAACTGGCATCTAATTATTTCATGAAAATGTAGTTATTTTATAAAATGATGGATTTCACACTTTAACGATAACATATACATTTTGTATGCTCCGAAATCGGTGGACAAATATGGACTCGACCATAGTTTGATGTTTCAAATCTAACTTTCAGCAAATGAATACTTTCCGAAAGGGAAACGTCTGATCGATTCGGATGTTTCATTTTTCACGGACAGAATCGCCCTGTACTGAAATGCTCATCGTTTGTGACAGAAGCATTAACTTCAAGTGCCTTAATTCAGAAAGTCCTCCATCCAGCACGGAATCATCTCGGACAAAAATAGGCAGACCTTTTCAGCCGTGATGTGGGATTAAAAATAATTAGATGTGTTATTTCGTCTGGGGGGGGTAAGGGTGTTAGAGAAAGTACGCGTCACGTTAAATCCTCTTTTCCTTCTTGATTTATTATTCAAGAAATCCCCCTCAACTGACGAGGGGTGAGACGGAAGAGGGTAATATTATGTAAGGGATAAAGAAAGATAAATCTCGCAAAAGTTGAAATGTTTTAAGGGAGGGCAAGTGAAAAAGACTGCAGTATTAATCTTGGTGGAAAATGAATGAAATTGAGGTGGAGTGAAATATGTTGAGGAAATAAATGGTAAGTTTAAGATTTTAAGGAATATTATATATTATTAATGTTATGAACTCCGTTTGAGAATAATGAAAGTAATTTTTTGTTTTTAAATTCGAAAATATCTTAATGAGTGCTTTTATTATTATAGCATAAGTATGAATCCTATATAATTGTGTTATTAAAATGATCATTCGCACACACTAAAATAATCATCTTTGTTACTTGATGAGCAATTGAAATTATACATAATCAACTCATAAATTGTATCTAGTAAATCTCTAAATAGTTTAATACGTAAAAAAAATGTATGAAATTCTTCAGATTTTGTCTAGTTATTGGAAGCATTGTATACCTCTCATTTCTTTTTTGCATGCATTTATATTTAAAACGAACTTAATTGTGGTTCATTTTTGTACATAATAAACTCAAAAATTTTATCTAATAAATTTCTAAATAATTTAATATGCATAAAACATAATTCGCTTAACAGTTTTTTATTAGTTATTGCAATCATTGTATGCTTTCATTTTAAATATAAATGCATGAAAAATCAGGACTAAATTGTGTATATAATCAACTTATAATCAACTTGTGAATATAATTTTTTAAATAATTAGCTTATAAATTTTATCTATTAAACCTCTAACTAATTTAATATGCATAAAAAACCATGAATTTCGTCAGCTTTTGTCGAGTTATTGCATAGTATATAATTACTGTATTGATTGTACTTCTATTGTTTTGATGTATTTATATTGAAAACGGATTGAATTGTGTTTTCATTTTTATAAAATATTTTCCAAGTGGGCATAAATTATGAAAATAATTTTAAAATTGAAATAAATAATTAGAACTGTAATTGTAAGGACACTGTATTTCTTAATATAACATTTTTTATTGATCTGATAATTAATTTATAAAAGTATCAGAAAAATAAATTATGATCGGAAGTGCATAAGTGTTTAAAATCCTTAACAAATCAAGAAGTGAGTATAAAATGTATCATAAAATCCAACCTTTTCAGACAAGAAACAAGTCAAACTAAATAAAAAAGAATTAAATAGGTTATCTATGAGTAAAACTCTCATTTTCCAAAGAATTTTCTTTAATTCAGGTATTAAATTGGTTACTCGGTTCAAAAGTTTAAGAGTATCCAAGATAAAGTAACTTTTATATTAACATGAGAGCATCGTATACATTTGAAGCATAAAATTGACTTTATTTCTTTGATTGGTCATAAAAATATCAGTAATCAAATAGATTCATACCTACAGTATAAAATTTCTAAAAATTAATGCAGCTTGAATTAATTCAAACAGTTGTCATCACGTCAATATCATTGATTCTTATTTAGAAAAGATTGTTCTTACAAATTTCAATATTCAGTAATAAATCATTCAGATGTTTAACTGATTTCTATTTAATCTAATTTTCAAAATATTTAGAGAATCCAAGCCAAAGTAACATTTATATTAGCATAAGAATATCGTAAACATTTTAAACATAAAATTGACTTTATTCTTACATTGGGCATAAGAATATCAATAATGTAGATTTCCTACAACTCCTAAAAATTAATGCAGCTTAAATTAATTCAAACAGCTGTCATCAGGTTAATATCGGTGATTCGTTAATGCGCAAGTTTACAGAATCTGTGTTACATCGGCATCTGAGCTAATAACATCAGCAAGGTTGAGTAGTTGGGGATTGGAATGAGATGAAATAATTGAGAAACGCTGAATGCAATTTTG
Organism: Argiope aurantia; assembly: GCA_026543865.1. Lineage (NCBI taxonomy): Eukaryota > Metazoa > Arthropoda > Arachnida > Araneae > Araneidae > Argiope > Argiope aurantia. Next base: position 11,953 of record JAPMOR010124620.1, on the reverse strand, counting down.
TAAGTCAATCATGTATTCCTCTTTTGCAATTTGCAACGTGAATTTAACCATTGCTGTAATTAGTTGATAAATTCAGTGATACGAAAATTACGGTTAAATGAATTTAGGCAAATTCTATTAGGTATAAAGTATCTGATATATACAATGCGAAATCTTGATTGACTAGATGCTTCGATGGACAGGTTTGAACTGATGCAGGAATTAGTAGATCAGTACGAATTCTGCAGACCGATGGCTTTCAAGGTTTTAAAATTTTGTAAGACATATAAACAGGAATGAAAAATATATCTATCATCATGTATACTAAAAATATGTTTATGAAACGTGTGTCAGTTATATGAAATATGCGTCAAATGTCTGTGAAATATGTATCAAAAATATATACATTGTTAAGAAAATTTTAGAAGGCGTGGCATTTAACATCAATTTTAAGACATCTACATTAATTTTATATTAATGTAGATGTCTTTAGTTTTATATGTAGATGTCATTAATTTTATATTAATGTAGATGTTAAAAATATTTGCATGAAAAATATTCCAATAAAATATGCATAATATACCAGTGGAAAATCTCCTATTGTTTGAAAAACCTTGTAGAAGACTAAAAATTAAATATGGTAAAAACGCAAAGAAACAATTAAACTTTAGTGATAATATCCAAGAGTAAACTTTCCATTAGTTTATAAATTCAGGAAATAAATTGGGAGACTTTTCTTCGTTACAAAATGTTAGAAAGTTAGGAATGTAAAGATAATAATATAATAAAACGCGTTGAATATCAATGATTTTTTTAAGATGAAAATTTTTTTCATTTTTTATTTTCGAGTAAGATTTCAAGTTTAGTAAAATTAAAAGCGAATTAAAATGTAAGTATTATCGGAACTATGTCTATCAGGAGAAAATACACAGTTCATCTTCCGTTCAGCTATTTGTATTCTAGAGAAAATTAGTCTGCCATTTGTCTTCAAAAGACAGAGAAAAAGAAGTAAAATACTGCTTGCATTGCTACTTGCTTTTCTATTAAAGGTCACCTATTTTTGTATGAGTATTATATCAAAATATAACATTATATTATTATTATTATTATTATTATTTTAACATATCTAATATCATATTCTAACCTAAAAAACTGCAATGTTTATTAGGGTATGGAGTGATTATGTAAGAGAGCGATCTGAATTTGAATTGGAAGGGAGGTTCAAAATTGTAAAGTTACATTATCAAATATATGCCATGTAGAAAGGAAAATGTGTCCGAAATTGGAAGAAAATGTAGTAGTCTGTCATACCACTGAATTGCCCACCTCAAACTCTAATAAAATCAGATACATCATGTCCCTTTCCTGGGAAAACTGATTATAAATTTGACAATACTACCCCAGAAATTCTTCATACTCTTCAAGGAAAAAAAATTAATGTATCGGAAAGTTGGCATGAGATGATCTCAAAACAAACTAAGCAAGTTTTCGCTTTCAAATGTTGATCTCGAGTTCTTTCTGAACACTATTGTAGTTGCACATCTATGATTTGATGCTTCTGTATTATTGATTTCTGCAAATGCTATCCTGTGTATACTTCGTCCGTGCGTTATTATCCATGTTTCATGTTTTAATGTGGAATAAAGTGTCCTTCTCGTTACAGAGCTACAATGAGATTGCTACTATTGGGTTTTTCCGTAATGGCATGTTTATGATTTTGTTCGTTTAGTTTTAATATAATTTATCGATAAATCGAAAGCCCATTCAATAAGGAGATTGGAAATTTCCTAATTGGAAAAATTAATTGATTTTGAGATTTAAGTTTTTATAACCACAAAAAAATTGGATTTATAAAATAAAACTACAGCTCTATTATTCGGAATTTTTATGAAAGCTTAGATGGCATGATTGTTATAAACTAAATACTGAAAGAAAAAAGAAAGGAAAACACTGAATTGTTACGGTATTCAGCAATAACTTTACGAAGGACTTCAGATTTCTTTCAATTTTCATTAGAATTATATGAATTTTTATTCTCATATTTCATTTTTTAATTAAAACTTTGTCAATAAAATTTTTTAAAGAAAACTTATACCATTACATCTACTAATCAATTACAGTAAAATTTGAACCAAACAAGCAACATTTTTAATGAAGTTAGAAGTATTTGACAATAAAGCGAAATTTTTTTAAAAATTAAATCTGCTATCACAAATTTCAAACTATCATATGAGAACATTAATTTTTTACTCATGTGGCACCAATACGGCAGAAATCCAATTGAACCATAGGAATTAAACGAATTAATTCACAGCAGATTAAAAAGTCCATAGATTATGAAATACAAGCGCATGTGAAAATTCTAAAACTGAGTTAATGGTTGGTAGAACCCTACAACTGTATATTTTGATGGATGACACCATAACATTTAAAAAAATTATTTCAGACAGTATATCAAATTGTAATAAAAAGATTATTAAAATTAAATAAAAATTATACAGATATGAAATTAATGTCATTCAAAACGCATTTTTTTAATTTAAGGATAGTACAAAGACTATTTTTGTAAGATATGAATATCAGTTTTCATAAGGTAGTCATAACGATTACAACTAGGCTTAAGACTGATGCACAGTCACCAAAGTTGAAATATTTATAGCGATTTCTCACAAAAAGTAATCTAACAATTTTTATTGCAACCTCTAAAAGCCTTTTGTTATCATTTCTGATATACATCTAAGATGGCAAACTTTAGAGGAGTTTTTGGAGATTGGCACAATTTTGATGTGTTGACTAGAAATGATCATCTGGTATATAGCAGACACTCGAGCCAAGCGGTAACTTTTCGTTTCAGATAAGTCGCCGAATGTGGCAACCTTTTTTATAATTTCCCAATAACCCTAAATGGGAAAAATTGATTTCTCAAAAGTAACAGATTGCAAATTTTCGGCACGTGCTTTTTTTGGCATCAAATACCGAAAAACCAAAACAATACTCTGTTTTTACATGATAATAAAAAGTAATGTGATGGTATACTTTCACAATGTTGGACAATTTATATCAGTCTCTAACGATGTACGGTTTTAATTTCAAATAGTGGATAAAAATTTAAGAGTAAACTGATTATTATGATGTCATGTCCGCATTACAACGGAAAAGGGGGGGGGATGAAAAGCTTTTGAGGGTAAAGATCCCCAAGAACACAAAGGCAGAAGTCTTACTTCTAGTTCATATAAAGATGACACTCACAGACTCGCTCGCACAACCTCTTTTTACATGTGGACTCTTTCACACACCTCACAAATAGAACACAGGGTAGAGAACAACCAAGCCCGAATCCGGGACACCAAGATAACGGGGAAGACGCACTACACCTATATCAGGACGCCAGTAGAAAAGTAAACTTATTAACAAATTAAAATTCTATTGAAATATTACTTGAAATAAAGAAAAAACAATCATATGGAATACTTTTCATGGCATATGATGCTATTTTTTAATATTGCAAATAAAGTGGCTGATGATAATCTAATAACTAATGATAATAATCAGTCATATATATGGGATAGCATTTAAAAATTAATTTATCAGTTATTTAAAAAGGTAATAACAATTTTTATTCTTAAAATTTCTTTTATTTTCTTGTACAAGTTAAATAATTTAGAAAAATGTAATAGGAATCGTGTTTTCACCAAATAAGTTATATTAAGTATTATTTTTTCAAAATTATTTGATGAAGCTTTCAGAAACGATTATTTCCAATATCATTTGTAGAAAAAAATAAAAAAAAATAATGTACCCATTTTTCTTATGTGTTTCTTCCCTCTCTTTGTTTTATTTAATTAAAATATTAATAATTTCAGAATGCTATATATTCTGTACTACCAAAATATATTATATATTAATTTAAGCTCAAAAAATAGAGAATTCTTTTAAATATTGTTCTTCGTCCATAACTGACAAAATTAGCTTTTTCGATATTATTTACCGTCACTTGAATAATGAAAGTAAATAATCAACTATAGGAGTCTCACCAAACAATTTAAAAAACGATGTGTAAATATTTATCAAACATCTAGTTGAAGGCTTTGACTCATTTTCAGTTTAAAAGTATCTCAAAAACTTGAATTATTAAAGCTTTATTTATTCTAATATTACTTGTCAAAATATTGTAGGTGAAATTAGGTACTTTTTTCCACGTCTCTTACAGCATCTCTTACAAGGACTTGGAGTTATCCGGAATTTAACAAGAAGGATTAAAAATTCTCAATAGTTGCTTCAAAAAGAATTTTGTATTTTCCTTTCTTTTTACAGGAAATATTCAAGCCATGTACTTGAATAAAAGCAAATTCCGGGCTTAGAGCATTTTCTCGTAAGCTGATGTTTACAAGCCTGAAGTTATGTACTCAAATGCTTCTAACGGAAAAGAAAGTGGAGTGAAATAAAACAAAATATCTTAGATGTGAGATGCAAAAGTTTTAAAAAAAGATATAAATTCCGATTTAAAATATCGATTAAAAAGGAGATTTTGACTTTGGAATGTTTCTGTTGTCATTGAAATGTTGGTAATCATTTCAATGACTTCTGAAATTCATATAATGCTTTTATGATAGCATAGTTGCTAGCAAAAAGAAAAAAAATCATACTCTGAAGTTCATTTGATGTCAAATAAGATGAAATTTATATTTGAAAAAGTTTAGAAATAAAAAAGAAAAATTTAAAAAGCTCGACACATGGAAAATTGAATAGTACAGAAACAGAAAAAAGAGAAAAAGAGAATGTTCCTGACTAATACGTAACTCAAATAATTGTTAACAAGAGGTTTTTTTTTTTTTTTTTTTTTTTTTTTAAAAAACAATTTTTTTTAAAAAGGTTTTTCGTGGGTCTTTTTTTTTTTTTTTTTTTTTTTCTGGAAGTGTAATAATTTCAAGGGACATGATAGTCGCATGAGAAACGTGAATACTCACAACATCCTACAATACATGATATATGCGGTAATACTTACAATAATACACATACCTACACATACTTATAATACACATACCTACACATA
>JAPMOR010124608.1:13845-27250 GCA_026543865.1 Argiope aurantia | reverse complement strand
CAATTAACGATCTAAATATATAAAGCGTTTAGTTATTGAATGTGTGACTAATAATGAAAGAAATATTCATTTCTGAAATTCATGAAACTTTTGCTATGTTTATTCGATGCTATTTTAAAGTAAAGAAATGTTCTTTAAATCATTATTATTTAATTATTCGAATAGTAAACATAGATACAATTTAATGATTTACGCTCAACAAAGTTTTCAAACCAAATTTTACACTAAGTGCTGATATTACAAAATATGATGAAATGTTAATATTGAAGATTATATAAACTTTATTTAAAGCAAGTCATTTTGATTTGAAAAATATATATATATATAATAAAGGACTGCACTTTATATTTTCTGTATTTCATGTTGTTTTGGGATAGTTCAAAGAAACAACTAGTAAGCAATAATAATAATTCGATATATTTGCTATTACTGAAATATTCTAGAAGATATCGTTTGTGCGGTAAAATTCAATAAATATAATGCAGCTTGATTTTAAAATTGTATTCTAATATTTACAACATACATACAGATTTTTTGAGGAACGTATTTCTTAAGAGTTTTGTATTTAAAAGGTATACAAAAAATATTAAACAATAAATATAAGTTACTGATTTCAAGAATGCGATAATCAAACTGAAAGCGGGTTCGAAAAAAAATCAAACGATATTTTCGCTATTCTTTATGGTACAATTATTTATAAGCAAGAAATAGGGAAATACTTACTTAAACTTATTAGCGCCATCTGATGATATTTCATAGAAGCACCGAACAGTATTAAATATGAATGTTTATGCTATCAAAGTATGTAAATGAAAAAAAAAATTGAATTTGGTTTATATGATATTGAATTTTTACTTCCAAATTAAGAAGTTTTAAAACGGAAAAATAAATCAAAACATGGAATAAAGGAAAATATCTTCTGCTAAGAACATATAGGATGACATAATGAGAAAAAAATGAATCCTATGAAGTATAAAAACATTCAAAAAATTGCTATGAAAAATATATAAATCAAAATTAAAAAATGGTTCTGAATTATTACATTATTTTTTTAATATAACGATTGATTGTGATGATGTTTGTCACAAAACGTGTTTAGTCACTGTAATTTTAAATATATTTATGAATAACTCTCCTGAAGTATTTTCATTTACAGAAATTCTTATTTAGCTTTCTTTTGATGTTTTCCTAGAATTTTGATTCAGCTATTTCAGCTGAAAACGAAGTTTTCTCAGAAATTCTATTTGAGAAATGTCGAATAGTAATTCTTTTCATGTCCAGAAAATATCACGAAGGGTTTTATTTTCATAACTCAAATGAATCTTTAGATTCAAGTTTCTTTATAAAGTTTTTTTACAAATTTTTGCTATTTTTAAAATCTATTTCATATTATAAAAAAAATATCTTACCTGTGTCAAATATTGTAAATTCAATCAAATTTTTCATTACAGATGCATGATTTTGTATCTTATTACTTGTTAAATATTACATTGAAAACTAAGTTCGTCTATTCTTTCACTCTTATTTATGTACTATTCTCGAATAAGTTATAGTAATCCTACCATCAATGAGCGAATAATTAAAGTAAGAAGATTTTATTTTTGTTGATTAAATTCATTTGGAATAGCTAATACATTGATAAATATTTTAAGCATTTTTAATTATTCTAATGGGCAAATCTATATTGTTCTGCATTATTTATGAAAAAAACTATCGAAATTTTGCTTAATCAAGCTTCTTGAAAGTTGCAGTTTTGGAAAACCAATTTAGTACATGAATTATTTCCGTAGTGCCTTTACCGATATTTCCAGTTCCTTTATTTCCGTTGAAAGAACTGTAAATAATACAATTTTTTGATTTGTTTGTTACTTGAATATTTACATGATTACCCAGCCAGTCAAATACTCTCCGTGTACATGGTGACTGGTGCACGTATAAATCTGTTGTAGCCACAAAGTCATCCAAGTCAAGACAGCATCACTGGGGTTACTGGATCACAGGTGATTGTTCTCTGATTCAGATCTGAACTACGATCTGTGGATGAAGGAATGAAATCCACCCCTTGAAAAGGGATATGACACGTGAATACCTAAAACGCATTCTTGGCCCTATATGGCACTACTAAAACAAGAGACGCTAAAACTCGGCTTAAAATCGCTTATTTCGCCAGCGGGCTTTTGTATGATAAGTACCATAAGCAACAGCAACTTGATTACTAGATTTACAAATTATTCAGAGAATTGCAAAATATTTTGTTAAATGTGAATGAAATGATTACCTGTAAATTTACATTATCTGGTCAAATTATTAGATCTATAATGTATTTTAAAAGCAGCTCAAGAAAACAAATTTATTAATTGTATTTTTTTAAATTTATTTGTACTTATTGTCAAAATTAAAGCAAGATTTTTTAAAGATTTATTTTTATAGAAATACAAATGAATGGAAAATAAGTAATCTTTTTTAATATTTAGTCATGCCTCTTTAGCCAAGATTAGGACCTCTTTTCTTCTTATTAGGATATTGATGCGTGATTAAACAGTCCGTCTCTTTTATCTGCGAAAGATGATTCCGGACAGAAGAAAAGAGGATTTGTTCAGATCGATATTATCTATTAGTGACAGTATTAGAACGCATTTATTTTCATCGACTTTCCTCAGAAATAGGAAAGAAATACGAAAATTTATCAGAAATAAGAAAGAAATACGAAAAAATATTTATATGCATATATTCTTTTAAAATATATACTGACAACTGACATAAATTTTCTCTTTAAAAATTTGTGATTTACAACACAATACATAAAACAACTTCAGGCATTGAAAGTTTTTTTAGAATAAAATAAATTAAATCTTCATAATTCTAAAATCATTAATAATTTATATGCATAATCCTAAGTTGGATGGTCGGATGTACCAGAGTATTCAAGTGAGCCTTGGCTGTGGGTTTTCAGGAAATTATTAGAATCATACTATATCCTGTCTACTTAAAAATAAATCTGCCTTGAGTACAGTACGCATAATTTTACACAGTAATACTCATCTTGAAAAGATAATGGATAACTCACCTTAGAACGATAATATAGAACTTGTTGCAATGAACAACTAAAGCAGATTAAGGATTCAAAAAGTCAATTTTGAGTTTTTATAATTTTTAACATACATAATTAATTGTATATACTGTTACGCACGAAATTAACTTCGATAAAACTCAAACAGGTTAGATGTAATGGGTGTACGGTGTAACGCAGGCCTCGATAAGGAATAGCACCTGAGATTAACACAAAGACAAAATATACAAACGACAAAACACAGTCGAGACGTATGCACAAATAATACACGCAAAATTTACAACAAACAACAGCCTGCAAGTAGTTATCGATAATAAATAACCACAGATTCCCGCAAAGTGGCCCAACAGAACTCATTTGGAAGAGAGAATTCACTTATCTTTTCACTCTCCAAACTCCTATGAAGAAATTTCCCCAATCTCTTCACTTTAGCTATACCAAAATATCTACTTAGTACTATACGAATGGATATTCAACAAGCGACTCGATGTTGCTTCAATATTCCAGGGTTCAGTGCGCGGCCCTGTTCTCAATTCAGTAATCGCTTGAGCTCCCCTCATAGCTTGCGCTTTGCTGATCTGATCCCACTAATTCGTATATTATTTCGACACACTCACTATGTGACTCTATATGACTGCCTACGGCTTGAATTTGTGGTATTTTATAGCTTCCGAAGCAGGGCAACGAAGATTCTCGAAAAATCAAGCATAACTCTGCTCTTATTGGTTCTATCGCCAAAATTCCAGAAAATTCTAGTATCATCCATTTTGTCATCAAATAGGTGCCACGTTCGGAATTCCTTACATCCATTTAACATCCAATAGAGCCGTTCCATTCCTTCGATGGAACCAACTGAGGTGGAAAGTAATATTACAGATTCGTAATAATGCCTTTCTTCTAACATGATCGTCAGATATACATTCGAAAAGTGTATTTTTATTTTTAAGTATAAAATAATCTAATTCTTTTTTAAATTATAACTAAGCTTTTTTTATAAATTTAATTTTTAGTTATGATTTAAACTAAATTTGTTTTAAATTATGTTCTTGATTTTCTTGTTTTTTTAATATTAATCCTTTTTTCATTTAGTTCTAATATGCCTTTAAAACAAATTAAATTAAATTCCAGGAAAAATGGATTGAAACTTGAAGAACAAGAGGAGATAATGACCTGACAAAATTCATATAATATCTCTCGAAAACTGCAACATATGCCAGTCCTTCTCATGAGAAATAATAAAGTATAGCAAAATCCATTACTAAATATTTAAGATATTATTGAACACAGGAGATATAAATCACTAAAATTCTTCTCTAAATATTAAAATATAAAAAGTCATCAAACACCTTAATTACATATTAATTACATATAATTATATAATTACATATTATTACTACTAAAATATAATTTTAAATTTCCATTTTCAATGAAATGCAGATATGAATTTATACCCAAATTTATAATTTGTCATCTTAAATTTTTTAAATATTTTATAGAAAAACAAATGTAAATTAACCATAATTTCCATCGACTTTTTTTCCATTTTATAAATGCAAAAATATACATTATCTTGTAAAGCATAAAGCTATTTTTCACATATTTAATTTATTGGATTTAATACTTGATGTTTTTTAGAATTTTTTTAAATAAAAAATCTGACCAATTCTTGATTATTCGAGTCAATTCATAAAAACAAACAAACAAACAAAAAAACAGTATCAGTTGAGTGAAAAACATTAAGAAAGATAATTGGAAGAGAGAAATTTGCATGAGTTGTTGGCAAGTGAGAATGTAGTTTTCAGATCATATTACAAATTTCACTTTATCTGACCTTTTCTTGATTATTCGAGACAATTCATAAAAAAAAACAAAAAAAAAAAAACAGTGTCAGTTGAGTGAAAAACATTAAGAAAGATAACTGCAAGAGAGAAATTTGAATGAGTTGCTGGCAAATGAGCGCGAAGTTTTCAGATCATATTACAGATTTCACTTTATCTGACCTTTTCTTGATTATTCGAGACAATTCATAAAAAAAACAAAAAAAAAACAGTATCAGTTGAGTGAAAAACTTTAAGAAAGATAATTGGAAGAAAGTAATTTGCATGAGTTGTTGGTAGTGAGCGCGTAGTTTTCAGATTATATTACAGATTTCACTTTATCTGACCTTTTCTTCATTATTCGAGGCAATTCATTAAAAAAAAAAAAAAACAGTATCAGTTGAGTGAAAAACATTAAGAAAGATAATTGGAAGAGAGAAATTTGCATGAGTTGTTGGCAAGTGAGCGCGTAGATCAGATTTCACTTTCAGAAAAATGACAGTTAATCCTTTCTTCGAGAAGACAACTTTGTCTTTCCAGAAACTGGTATTATGCGTAATATCACTATTAATTTCTCGAGCTATATTGCTAGAGAAAACAACATAATTGAAATGAGTTAGATTAAACTAGTTTCAGTGCCTGAGCAATCATATTATTATTAATAATAAAGACTGATCATTATCTGTAAATATTTATTTCTTGGGAAAATTTTCTTATTAATTGCAGTGTTTTCATAAAGTATGACGTCAATATCAAAGCCGTGTAAACAAAAGAATCAGCAAAAAGAAATCAGATAGATTTTAAGAGGTATTTAGAAATAACAACAAATTAACTACATTCCAGAACAATATATGTTAAATATGTTAAAATAATATGAAAAAGAGTTTTAAAAATACATTCGTAAATGCAATCGAGCTAATAATTCAAAGGAATAAGATAATTGAATATTTCAATTTATATATTTCAGAAATTGTCAGTAAGAGCAGAGTGCATAGATTTCAAGCCTTGCTAAGCGACATTTTTTTAAAAAAAGCAATAGCACTATACTGATTCAAGTTTGATTCAAATCTTTTTATATTTTTAAAAAATACTCTTTATTAAGATAATGATTGTATGAAATAAAAAAAAATGCATTTAATATTGTTGCAACAAACTTGTGTATGAACGCAGAAACTAGATCAATGAAAAAAAAAACTGTAAAATATATCTAATATATTTTTAGTTTGCGAAATGCGAAGATAATCAGAAAATTAAGTTTTGATTTTTAAAAAGACTATAACAAAGGCTTCGGGACAACCATATAGTCCAAATTTGTTCTCCTTCAATACGCTAAAATTTCAATGGTTTCAGATGTAAAAATTTAGGAAACTATGGACAGCTTTCTTGGTGATAATCTACCACCCAAAAAGTAATTACCTATCTAATTCGGTATTTATTAGCTCAATACTTATTCTACTATGAGTTTTGAACTATTTTGAGAAACATGATTACTTATAGTTCATGATACCTTTCATACATAATATTCAAAATATTATTATGTCAAGAATACACCATAAAAAATACCCCAAACTACTTTCACAAAGACAAATTCCGATTTCTTCGACTCTAGTTATTTAAAATTTTTAATTAATTCAAGGCTCTCAATAAAATATGATATAAATTTGAGTCTAAAATTGAAATTGCTCTTAGGTGAAGTAGGAATATTTGGAATAGCTTTTTTTATATACATTTTGAAATACAGTGCAACATTTTAAATAAGATATAAATAAAGATAAATACATAATAATTTCGTATTAAAATGGATCATTGTTTGTATAAATTATCCTCATTTTACAATAAAAATATATCGTTGTTCGCAGAACTTTTAGAATTTCAGTATCATGCTATCACTGCTAATAAGCTTTTCTGAGGATTCTGAGTCCGGAAACTGAGATTCTCTTATTTACATTCCACGGTGACAGCAAACTCTCACGTCATTCAAACTGCTTTTATATTTTTATTAGAAAGTAAACAAGATAATTAAATATCTGAAACACGCTAGATATTATTACAACCAGGAAGAATAGTAAGTATTTAAGTCAGAGAAATCAAAGATTAAATGGAATTCGCTTAGTAATAAAATAAATATTTATTTTTAAAACCATTTTTAATTATAGCGGTAGACGTGTCTTTAAAGACATCAGTGTATTCTTACTATTGTTGAGCATTTTTTATATTAACATATATTTATTTATGTATAATTAGATTAGTTAAAATAAATATCTTAAATTAAATTTTATCTAATCAATCTATCTTAATTAATTTCATCTAATAATGATTCTAATTAATTTTCCTTTTTTAAAAAATAATTCAATAAAAGTTATTTTTAAAGAAGAATAACTTTTATTGAATTATTTAAACTTAATTGTATTATCTAAATTAAATACATATATAACTCAACAATTCGTATAAATATAAGGTTTGAGATTTGACACTCTGGGCTTGTAATTTGATAAACGAAATATGAAAAGTAAATATTTTGCTAAACAAATTACAATAAGGTAATGAACAATATTTTCAGGCATGCACGAATTCGCATATATTTAGAAAGGTATAAAGTGAGTTAAAAAAAACGCTTCTAATGAAAGAGGAGAAAAGATCTAAAGATCGCCAACTATATCAAGAATGAAACAAGCAGGGATATTAAAAATGCATGAACAAAATATATAAAAACCAAAGTTGGTAGATCTTCTAACAAATAAGTTCTAAAAACAAAATTTAGAAAAAAAAAAGGTTTCAATAAATCATAAATAAGATCGAGTTTTGCTGTTGATATTTACGATATCTAAAAGTGATTTTTTTAAAAATAACTCTGGAGTTTTATCAAAGATAAAAATAAATTGAAACAAAGAAAATATATTTTTACAAATATTCATTGGCTCCAAGATTTTAGATGAGGTTGCTTCTTTTTGATTTACAAAATTTCAAAACAATCAAAAAGGATTTTTTTTTACAATTTCTATTTCAAAAAACGTAAAAGAAATCAATATCATAAATAAAACTCGGAATATCTATATTTTATTCACTTGTAAAAGATAAAAAATAGGATAGATTTCAATATAAAAAGTCTCATTTATTTGATTTATTGGTTTTTATAAACACAAAATATGTAAAATAAAACAAACATGATTTGATGATTATGCGATGCACTATAAAAGGATAAATAACAATGATGATTCTCAATGGGAAATTATCGTTATGGACTTGAAAGCAAAGACAAATAAAATACAATAATAATATGAAGATCAAAACGCAAAAAATCCGAAAAAGGGTATATGTATTAATATATTTGATAAGTGATCTTATGAAAAGAAAGGGGATGTCTTGCAACTTCGAAATATTAATTCGAGATTTTTAGAAATTAATAGAAAAAAATCTTATTTTATGTTAGATTGCAAAAAAAAAAAAAAAAACAGTGAAAGTTAGTTAGATTTGAAAAATTTATGAAAGAATAAATTTTATATATCAAGCCTTCTTAATCTTTTTTTTTTAAATTCATATGTCTTTTTTTTTGTAAAAAAAAAAGATACAAAAACAAAAATATAAATATTTAAAAGCAAAAATAAATTTTATTTTAATCAGTAATTTAGCAGATTTGTCAAGAGTGTTTAAATGGAAATATTTATTGATTTCTTTTCCTTTTTCGTATACCAATACAAAAAAAAAATCTAAAACAAATTCAGAAGTTATAAACATTTTAAACGCAAATTTTTAGTAGATTGATGCACGACTTCATACACATCTAAATTAAAAAAAAAAAAAAAACTTATATAAAAATTTACACAAAAACTTTCATAAAGTCCTTTCCTTTCAAGCTCTTAGTTTTCAAGAAAACTGTTGTATTTTTACTGTAAAGTAATTAATTTACATTACATTTTAGTAACAAACGTTAATGCTCATGCCATTCGAGTACTTGTATTGGATTGAATCCTTTCGTATGATTTTACTAGGAAGTTCCGTAATGGGGGTGAGTAAAATTCACATGGTATGATGCCTTTTATGTATGTATAATGAGAACATGTATTCATTCTATATATTTGACTATTTTATTGAAGATAAAAGTTCAACAGAATTAGTAAACTTTCTTCATATGAAAAAAAAATCAATGGATGATCACAAATAAGAAATCCATTCTATTCACTTCTAAATCAGAAAAATATTTGAAAATAAGCATGACAAACAATATTTAACCGAACACTAAATAAATATACTCACATTCATGTGAATATTATAGGAAATTTAAAAAATGCATTTACTATCGCTTAAAAAATTTAAATTCTCAATATTTAGAAAAACTAATTTAAAATTGATTCCCAGTTTATTGATTTATTGACGGATATGTACAAATGGCATATGCGAATTAATTTTTTGTTCTTAGATAATTTAAAAATGAAATTAACTGTTAAAATTACTCTTGCGAGAAAACCAGTATTATATATTTAAGGATTATTGAAAAAAATGTCTTATTTAACTATTGAAAATTAATAGTTCCATCAATATAAGTCCTTCCACAAAAATAAAATCTAGCAATTAAAAACTATTCTTATATTAGTTTAGAATAATAACGCTGCTTCTAAGTAGATTTCACTCATTATTCCGATAATTAAAATTCATTTTAAACTCTTAATTATTATGTATTATGGTACAAATGGTGTCTTAAGCATTATGGTATAAAACTGCTTTCTTTTGGTATCCATCTCCTGGAGAAAATAGAAATGAAACTAAAGAACTGGAAAGACGCCATCAATAGATAAGGCTTAGAAGAGCCAGCAGTGAGACTAAGGAAATGGAACACAACCCTAAAAGCATCACCCGAAGTATACTTACTGAACTTTTATCTATGAAGGCTCTTATCAGAAGAAGCTGTATTATCCATTCTTTCCTAGTCATAACGAAAACTGATTTCTTTTGTTTCTCAAATAATAATGAATTTATGTAAGGGAGATAGGATGTTTCTGTTATTATTAAGTAATTTTTTTTTCATTTGGATTTAATCTTTCGTTCTTGTAATATTTGTCCAAGATTCAAGAGAAATTTATGCTGTCTTATTTTATAATGAAGTAGCGCAGCGGATGTCTTTGATAAAGAGGTTATTCTTGAAAATAAATGAAAGCTTCATGTTGGTTTCTCCACGTTCTTTTGATGAAAACTGAGAAAAAAAAAGGAATTCAAAGAATATTTCCTCTTATAAAATAAAGAGTTTTCATGTTAAATGAAAAAAATAACATTTCCATTAATAGTTATTTATCTATTCGAATAGGAATTCTTTAAGAAACAAGATATTTTATAGATGTTTTGAAAAAATTATTCATTACGCATATTTATTATTTTCTGTAATTTTATTGGGACAAAACAATGTTACATGCAATCAAAGAAACATTTGTCGATTGCAAAGAATAAGCCGATTTAAAGTTTGGAGAAAACAGAAATCTGGAATTTTTTTTAAAACAACTACTTTAAAAAAAAATCTAAAATAATAGCTTAACTTCAAGGTTAATATATAAATAATACCTTTGGTATGCCTACTAATTCATGTTAATTTAATAATGGTAATGTTTAAAAATGTTAGTGTTAATTTTTGGAAATTAAGAATCCCATAAAATGTTTTCTGTATAATTTTGATTTTCTATATTATCATCTTTGAAGAAGAATGAAACTCACTAAAGTAATAAATCAAAATAGAAATCTGGTAAAAAATAAAAATCTGGTTTTTAAAAAATAATTTTTTTAAAACACTATTTTTTAAAAAAAATTCTGAAATAATATCTCAACTTCAATGTTAAAATATAAATAATACCTTTGGTATGTCTACTAATTCATGTTAATTTAATATTGGTAATGTTTAAAAATGTTAATATTAATTTTTGGAAATTAAGAATCTTATAAAATGTTTTCTGTATAATTTTGATTTTCTATTTTATCATTTTTGAAGAAGAATGAAGCATACCAAAGTAATAAATCATTAGTAAAAAATAAATTCGTAATTAATAAAACTTCCTGCACATTTTTGTGAATTGTAATTCTTATATTTGTATGATGAATATTTGTTCCATTATTTCAGCCATATCACTGACTTTCTATCTGTTCCTGAATGCAGAATGTACTGCAGTAGCTATTATTACTATAATATACTTTTGACGAATCAAGACCAATAGGTGTAAAGAATTTCCATAATTATGCTAATTATAGACTTAATATATGCAACGTCTCCACATGTTTTTGTTTGGGCATTCAGTTTCTTTAATAAAAAGAATATTGTAATTTATTGTAATTGGTTTGAAAAATTATAATATATATCAACTGAAGTTGATAATACAATAAGAATTACACAGCATGATTATCATTGACTATAGAGAAAAAATTGTCATTGTTAACAAAATATACAAATGTAAACAATGTTTATATAAAATTGATATATTTGAATGGGATTTAACTCCCTTTCATGTGTCGATATTCTGTCAAAAAAATCTACATTGAAAAATAATTAATCACATCTTATAAATATCTATCAGAAGCTGTAAGAGATACAGAAAATATCTTTTTAATTTTTAATAAAAGTTTTAATCGTATTTGGCTCATAACATTATTAAAATATTACGTCTATTTTTATTATTCATAAAATATATTTACTATCTATTTATATTATTTGTTTGAAATATTCTGATAATTTTTTTTAAAAAAAATGATTTTTTTATATTCTCAGTATTTCTATTTCAAACTATTTGCTAATTTCAAATCAACAGTGAAAAAGTTTGCAAATTCTTAGAATAACAAATACTTTAAAAATACGTTGCGATTTCTGTTATGTTTTTTTCGTCGATGGCATCTCAGCAAATCTAACAAAAATAATACCTCCTCATTTCTATTGTTAAATCTAATAACTTTGTTTTTGTATTGCTGGGAACTAAATAATCATATTTCTCGTTTTTTCTTTTAGAAACACAAATACTTAGAAGTTAAAAAAAAGTTAGAGAATGAATTAGCAAATCCGATATATTCGTTTTATTTCTGCTTCTCAACATTTTGTTCTTAATATTTTGATCTAAATAAATACATGACATTTAAAATCACTTCTGATTCATAGCTTAACTGGAAGAGAAATTAAATTGTGACTGTTGATTGGTTTAACCAAGAACAGTTGTAGAGTTAAAAGGAGATTTACAACGCTGCAAAAACATCAAATATAAATTTCAGTTCTATTTAGATAAATATTAAAAAATATATATATCATTCAAAATCACTTCTGACTCATGGCTTAACTACAAGAGAAACTAAATTGTGTTTATTGATTGGTTTAACCATGAACTGTCGTAGAATAAAAAGAAGATTTAAAACAATGTAAAAATATCAAATATAAATTCCAATTTTATTTGGAGTTTTATTAAAAAATAAATATTATTTAAAGTCACTTCTGACAGATGGTTTAATTAGAAGAGAATATAATTTGTGTTTATTGATTGGTTTAACTAAGAATTGTCGTAGTTAAAAAAAAGATTTAAAACGATATAAAAATATCAAAAATGGAAATTATAATTCTGTTTAGATTTTTATTAAAAAATAAATGTTATTTAAAGTCACTTCTGACTCATGGCTTAACTAGAAGCGAAACTAAATTGTGATTATTGTTTGATTTAATCAATAACTATCACAGAATTGAAAGATGATTTAAAACGCTGCAAAAACATCAAACAGAAATTCCAATTCTATTTCGAAAAAAAATTTATAAAAATGACCATTTTCTATATGAATTCAGTAATTTATAATATAAATTACTGTGTATTAAAGCCTTCTTGTAATTAAAGCATAAATACCTTTCAATTTTTAAATTAATTGCAAAATTGTGCAGTAATATTTACCGCATCTCGCATATTATCCAGAAACGTCAGCTAAACATGAAATCATTAAGCTGTACAAGCAGTGGGATTTCATGAGGACTTTATTGTGCCAAGGCAAACTAAAATCCATTGAATGCATTACAGCAGAGAGTTCACTTCTCAATAACTTTTACATCGTTTATTACATTTCTGAGACATGAAGCTTTTGCAGTTGAAGTTAGAACAAAAGTGTAATTGATTCGACTCGATGAAATACAAAATGACAAGCAATTGTACGCTTAAAGACCCGATATGTACTGGGGAAAAATTATATTGCTCATAAATTACGAAACTCCCTTTGGTATAAAGTTTCAAGCACAAATTCTTTATGGAACCAATCAGTATTAAGTTAGAAATATGCACGGAAGTATATTTTGTTATGAATAATTGAGGCTCAGTTATTCATCATAAAAGAGAAATGAAACCCAAGAGCATTTCATTTTATAAATTTATATTTATTAAAACTGAAATAATATCTTAAATGTAGTGATTAATTAAGATTAATTTACCGTTTTTATCCTAATAATAAACATTTTTTAGTTCGCAAATTTAGTTTTAATTTTATATTTGTTTACAATTTATATATTGTTAGAAAATAATGAAAA
>JAPMOR010124608.1:2422-13835 GCA_026543865.1 Argiope aurantia | reverse complement strand
CCTGCTCTTACTAATTCTTAAATTAACGTTTATAGTCAAAAAGCAGTACTGACAAAAATAATATTCTTTTATTATGGATTAGAATATGTAAAACTATAATGAAATTATATAAAAAATATGAAAAGTAACTGGAATTTAACAAAATTCTAAAATGAAGTAAAATCTTCATTAATAATATCTTAAATAATGTAAAGTATTAAAGTAAATTTAGCACCGAAAGAGTAGAAAATTTTGTTTGATAAAATTTGAAAGTAAAAATGTTTTTTTTAATCTGTTATAGATTTTACTTTCGATATCATTTATAAAAGTTCCCTTTTATAAAGTTATAATTTTTTTTCAAAAATATAATGACATTTTTTTAATTTAAACTTTTTCAAGTAAAAGTATTTAATTACAATGAGATGAGCCTATTTGTTTTAAAATATCAATTTTTAAAATAGCATTTTTAATATCTGAAAGCTATTTTTCGGAATCAAACGTACTTAAAGAAGATGAATACTATTCAGTAATTATTAAAGTTTTAAGCGGACATATTAACCTGATAAGACAACTAATATTAAAGAGAAAAAAAATGAAGTTATGCCCTTAATATTTTTTTTCTTGTGTTTCCTTGGAAATGTATATGCTTATACATTATTTGAAATAAATTTTTCCGTAAAAAAAAAAAAAAAAAAAAAAAAAAAAAAAAACTTTTTCAAAAAATTTTTAATCATTCTTTCATGTTGAATAAAGTGACGAATTTTATAGATTTATAGATATTATTTATTATTTCCATGCATATCAAAAATCTCACTTTATGAAAAATTTTGAACCAGATATTTTTGTACTGCTGTTTCATATTTAAAAGCATTTTTATATAATAAATTTCTTCAATTTTTTACTTAAAAATTCTTACATTTGGACTTATGTATGTAAAAATGTTCTACGGAAAAAGTCCTTTTCGATAGTATTACATAATTTGTGCGTTGAACAGTTAAATGTCTAAAGTGCAGAATAATGGACAAGATGTTCCATAAATATGCAACATTTGGAATTTCTGAAAAAAAGTTAAAAATACCTGAAAGGAGGTAAAGTGTTTAGTAAAATAATTTTGATTTAAAAAACAGATAAATGGAAGAGCTGTGAAATAAATTAATTTCTTTGTAGAATATAGAATTAATTTTAAGAATGAAAATCCTTTTTTGAAAAATATTCAGAAAAATAATCTATTTAAACCAGAGATTATATAGTCTTTCGTGAAATATTTAACAAGAAACTTTAAAGGTTTCTTTTTCTTTATCAATACGCTTGCTGTTCACAAAAAGCTAATTTCTTCAGTTCCTTGTTTCAAAAAAGTTTTCACAAAATCATTGCAAAAATTTCAACATTTTTTAAAAACATACGATGTGTGTCACTTTTTTTTTGTACTTTTCTAAGTAATAACTAATTTACTACTTTGAAGAACAACGTAATTGTTGCTCATAAACAAAAACAAACTTGATTATTTCGTCAGTCCTTTTTGATGTTAAAATTAATATTCAAGATAAATGTACTCTGCAACATATTTCACATTTTATAACCACGCCCGATGTTTTTCTGACAACCCCGATGTTTCTATATATTTATGTAAAAGGAGTTTCAGAAGAATATATAAAATCTCTTATTCCTTTGGGAGCAATTACTAAGGAAAATGAGAAAATATTTCATGTTCAAGTAAATTGGTGAATAAATCCTTCTTTTTAATAATTATGTAAATTGATTCATTGGATTAATTTTTACGCTCGATGCATTTCTTTCAAATAGTCTGAATGGGATATGATGCATTATAACTTATTGTTTTTTTTGCTTGAATTCAGACGTCAGATATTGGATAATTTAACTAACTCTGGATAATTTAAATAATTTAATTGTTCCTTCTATTTCTTTTATTTGTCAATGACTGTAGATATAGTAAATTTTGAATAATAATAAAAATTATTTTCATTCATCAGATTATTTGATTGATCAGTTTTTTTATAAGTTAATTATCGCTTTTTGATCAGGTTAAATGCAAAATTATTTTACTATTTATCATCTTTATCTATTCTTTATTGCTCCTTGGTCAGATTTAAAACAAATAATGAAAAATGTTTTCAAACCACAATTCAATTATATGTTTTCACATATTGAATAATATTGAAAATTTATTGTAATTATAAAATATTATTGTTGCCATAATGCATATAAATATAATTAAAATATTAAGAATTACCTCTATGAAACATAAAAATAATAGTTTATTATGGACAAGTTTTATTCAGTACTTACGCATACGTTTTAATTAAATTTCGTGTTTTGTTATTTCCTTTTAAGAAACTCTGTGTTTCTACTAAGTTTTATGGCCTTATCTAATAAAGATAAGAAGCTATAATCTTTAAAGTTATAAAAAGAAGCCATATTCTTGAAAGAATTGATATAAGCCAGAACATGATTTTTTTCTAATACCTGGGTTAAAAAAAATAGATTGACTAGTTGAAAGCGTGATTTACATGCTATCTGTAGGATTTTCTTTTATATAGCTGTTAGGGCTACGTTTGGGGGAATAGAATTCCAAAATAGATATTTCAAAAAGACTGTAAAATCATTTGCACTGTTTTTTGTTTCCTTGAGATCTCACAAATAAAGATTTTTTTTTTCTTCTATCCATTGCATATGGTTAAGAGAGTTATGTAACGGTTCTTATTTTTCTTGAATGGAAGTGAAAGCAATTTAAAATACTCGGAAAGCCTGAATCAAAAACTGAATAGCTGTTTCTAAATTCCTTTCAAAGAAGCCGAACATACTGAAAATAAAAATGAGCAGATTCTTCTCTTTATCTCCTGGCTTTCAATAAAATACGTCTTTTATCTAGAATGAAAGAAAGTAACTCTCTTTATATTCCATTTCGAAGCACTATTAGACAGAAATAACCCCTTTTCATTCCTAAGTTACACAATGAAAAAAATTGGGATTTAAGAAATATTTAGGAAGGAAATATATGGCTTTAAATAAATATTATAGCTATTAATTCAAGTCCAATGTTTCAATATATGATAGTATTTATTCATTCTAAATATTTTACATTCAGATTATCTATTGCAAAAGTTTCCTCGTATTTCTCACTTTTAAAAATTTATTGAAGAGTTAATCAGATCCTCTGGTGTGTTTTTTTTCTATCAATGGACGCAATGCACGTGTCTGCTTAGTCACATGGCTACCGCAACTACCCATGCCATTTAATGATGTATTTGGACACCGCTTGCTTCCTCTCAAAAGAATCGTTTGGGAAACAGCTGTTTTTGGTATAATAAAAGGATTATACTAAGGACAAGTTAATTTGTTAAATATCTGCTTTCAAAGAGTTTATTTGGGGACATTGCAAAACATAGACTTTTACAGGACTTAAATAGATATTTGAAGACAACATTGCTGAATTTGTGAAGCACCCAAATCATTATTTACAATCAAAACTTCGTAAAGTGATGTTAAATATTTGCTTTAAAAGAAATCATTTGGGTAAATTGCCAGACATAGACTCTCCCAAGACTTACATAATTAGATGTTTGATGAAATTAATTTCTGATTGATGAAGCATCCAAATCAATATTTACATTCAAAGCTTTGTAAAGTTATATCTTGTAAATTGAGCTTATTTTCTATATAAATCAATTCTTGAACTTATTACATTTAGTAAGGAGGTTTGCTTTCAGGTCAAAGCATTTAATAATAAATATTAATTCCAGTAACCTTATTCACTGCCTTAATTGATTGAAACTAAATTTGGAAAATTCTCTGGTAATATTTGTTCCACCACGAAAATTAAAATAGCATCTGTAATTCTTGATAAATATCTGGCTAATTTATAAGGGGTAGTAAAAATAATCAAATTATATTTTTTTTGGAAATTATTATTTACGAGATAGATTATTGAATTAAAAATGGCAGAGGTAAAGAAGAAAATTTCGATTAAGCCTAAAAGATCCCTGTATTAGTGGAAGCAGATCGCAACAATATCCTGTCATGAGTACAACAATATCCAATCTCGTTAAGATGGAATGAAATTTCATGGTAGCTCGTGAAGAATAACATGCGCAAAAATGCAAGATTGCTGAAGAAAGAAATATGTAAGATATGCCCGAATTTTTTTAATGTCCCGAGAAACATCCAAAAAGAAGGTGATACTTAGTTATTGTCACCTTTTCGAGCCCCTGATACAGATGTTTGGAAGTTTTGTTCTTATTTATTTGGCATTTCATTTCTTATTTTGGCATTTCATTGCCTATTTGGCCTTTCATTGCTAATTTCATTTCTTAATTCTTTCTTAGACACGTGGCCCTAATGTGCTATTTAAGGGCGCATAGTATCTGGCACAAAATGATTATTTTGGCTGTTTTTTTCTACCTTTTCAATTTGGTCAGATATTTTTGAGTATCCTGATTTAATTGAAATAATATGTTTTGTTAAATAAGAATACTATTCAAAACCAAAATGCACATTTCGTTGAAATAAACTAACAGATTTATGTCTGTTGATTTAAGATAATTAAACTTTTGTACTAAAGATTTTTTTGGAAATCATACATCTAAATTTCGCTCAATTTAGTTGAATTAAATTATCATATCGATTCTAAGATTGAATTTTAAACTTGTTCAAAGTATCTTAAAGCCTATGGTTATTACAAATAATTTCTACAAACAATTTAAAAAGACTTTCTTTTAAAATTTAAATTTCAGAAAATTAAATTCAGTTATAGGTAAGATTGGCAACCAATTAGAATGTTCTGTAAACATTAAATTATTTTGCTTTGACTGAAAGGGAATAAAAAATGTAATGAGACTTCTTCTGGTAATTCTGACCATGCTGTACTTTATGCATACTTAACATTTTTGTGTTTATTTTCAGTAGCTAAAATATATCTGAGAAGATATTTAGTTTTTTTTATTGCAAATGAAATATGTTCGCCATTTGCACACGCCAGTTTCAAATGCATTGGATACCGCAAAACACTTTCTAAAGAGAAGGTGAATTTTCAAAATTTATATTAATATCCCCTTTAATTAATTGAAACAACAATAGGGATATTTTGGAATTGAACTGGCAATTTTGGTCAATGATCAGATGGTGATCTAAGAATGATCTAAGGCGACCAGTTCAAAAGTTTCAGTTAAGTTAGATGGAGTTGTAATTATGGTCTGGGGATATTCTCGTGGTATGGATTGGGGTACTTGATCCCAATTCATGTAAGCTCAATACCGACTCCGATTTCAGTATTCTAGACTACGATGTACTTCCTACGCAGTGGCAATTTTACCGGTTGTATCATTGTTATTGCCAGGATGACAACTCCACTTATTATAGTGCTATGTCCTCCATGGATTGATATGATAACATTGGGGTGAACCAAGTGGAGTGTCCTGCCTAGAGTCCAGAATTGAATCCTATAGAAAACACTGGGACGGGTTGGATCGCCGAATTATTGGGTGCAGCAACCGTCCAAGATCAGTGAAAGAACTTGTCTGTTTTATCCAAGCCAAGTGGAAGAAATATTTACGGTTATAAAGGCATAATATAAATTTTAAATATTTTATTCATTCATTAGAAACACCCTATTAAAGAAGCATTGAATTTTTAAAAATAATTTTTTTTTATGAATATGAGGCATATATATTTAGTTTTATTCTTAATTATTCTAATTAAAATTTAAAAATCTTGAGAATCTTTGTCTTAGACATTTTTATTTACATTCATATGACTAAAACAATATTCATCCATATAAATGTAAACAAAATGTTTTTAAGCATGTTTATAAATTTGGACTTTATTTTATATTACTAGTGATATCACATCAGCAGTTTTTCATACAATCTGTATATCCGTGATTTTTTTTAAATTTTACTTTTGCCTTAGAAATAAGATTACAATTCTGAAAAAGTGAAAAAAAAATTAATAATAATAGTGATTGTTTTGGAATAGCAAATTTTAAATTCAACAAATACGCATGTTAGCAAACTAATTCGATATTTTCGAAATACTGGGAAAATATCGTCAATATAATACCAAAAAATATTTCAGGAATGCAAATATAGGAAACAAAGAGCTGTCTTTTAAAATGATGACACAAGTTTAAAATGATGACAAGAAGATTGAAAGAGTTTTGTTATCTAATATATATTATGAAAGTAAATGCCACAAATATTTACTACGAATGTAATCAATAAAGCTGTTAGAACATACACTATTTTTTAATTAAAAATTGTTGAACTCCCTCAACAATTCAGAAGGTTTAGAATCACAGAATCATAATTATTTATGAAAATAAAAATAGTTGTTCAGATTAATTTATCAATTATATAAAAAATATTTTTGTAAAAATTTTCTTACGAAAAGGTAGAAACAGATAAATCAGAACACATAAAAATAGTAATAATTCTATCAATAATAAATAATTTGGCAAGATTTTATATACATATATTACTTCCTGGCAAACGGGTAAAAATTCCTGTCCAACCTTAGCTCTAAGACATTACGGGTTTTTTATTTGTATAAAAGAAAACAATTTGTTACAGTAGTCACATTGTGTTTCTTTTCTGCCAAGAATTGTTTTGTCTTCAAATAATCAACTCTATATCGTTATGATTTTTTTCTTTTCGAAAATGAAGAAAGATAGTTCTCCTTGAAATAAGGCTTAATGGAAGTTAACAATCACTGATCTTAAGATCTTTCAGAAAATTGATATTTTTCCTTTGCTTTTCTTGCAACAATCAATACTTTTGTTTTGTACTTTAGAACCAAAATGTTTTGCTATGCTTTAAGTTCCTTCAAGAGTTTGTCTAATAAAATATGGAAACAAAAGAAGATAAAAAAAACCAACTTTAGTGTATAAATCCACGTGGAAAAAAATTTGATATTTATATTGATAATGAAACTCTAAAAACTTTAAGAGAATAACATATTTCAGAGGTTTATTTTTTTCAGGTTCTTCAAATGAAAAACTCCGGAAAAAAATTCGGAAATCATTGAGGATGCAGTTGTTTTGGAATTTAGAACTAAAAATCTTCAAGATTTAATCCATAAAAAATATTAAAACAAAAGAAGATAAAAATCCATGTTTAGTGCTCTACTCCAGGCATGAAAAATTTAATATTTTCTAGCATCTATTTGGTTATTGAAACTTGAAAATGCTAAAAATGAATAATATCTTTCAGAGTTATTTATTTTAGTTTACTATCATAAAAAAAATCCCAAGGGAAAAAAAAGAAATTGCTAAAATTAATGCCTTTTCATTATATTGAAATCTTTGAAACTTAATTGGCATATTTAAACCATATTTAAAACTTTACAAGAATGCAAATATAAAAATAATCACACTCGTGTTTCGGCGTTGCTCGTTTCAAACGTTTGAGGCTTTAATGAAATTTATGCATCTACATTAATGATCCCTCTATCGCTAATTGAATGTGCCTCATTTTGAACCCACGCATTTCTAATAGCAGAGTATAAAATTTCGCTTCAATATTCCACTAAAAATGAATCATGCGCGTGCCTGGTGAAAATAAGTTTTTGAAAAGAATTTAGAAAAAGGATGTCGCTTCTCCATCAACCTGTTGATTAAAGTTATCGGCCTCATCCTTAAAGAAATAGAATTCTGATAGTTTTAACACTTTAATTACGAAATTCTCTGATAAATAATGTGCCAAATCTGACTTGGTTATGAAGTTATCTAATCTATTATGGGTTAAAACAGGATTTTAGTTTAGTTAAACTAATTTCAGAATTAGATTAACCCCAGAACCAGTAGGATCGTGCCCACTCTAAAGATACTGGTAATAATTTAAGAAGATGACGAATATACAAAGGTATTTAATTGACCATGCGTAATTCTGATGATGAATTATTTACCATTTTGTAACTTTGTATAAGAATTAGTTTGCTATTTCTATTACTTCGAAATTGACCAACGTAGGAGCTTTAAAAACACAGGATTGGTGTACTCAAAAAAATTTTACACTCTTTAAACATTTCAAAGAAACACAATTTAATTAAAAAATATGCTATACTAGTTAAGTCTTTTCTACTTAAACACTCAAAAATAATTATTTTAAAAATTTTAAGTTTATAGTGAGAAAATGTAAAGACTTCCTTCAATATTTAATAATTATTAAATTACTTTAAAATAAATTGGAAAATTTATCCATTAAAAGAAGAGCATTTAAATTAGAGCTTTAAGAAAAATTTATGGCTGTATCATTTTTATTAAACGGGTCATAAATTCGGTTTTTTTTTAATTATTATTTTTAAAATCACGCTTCAAATGTTTGGGAGGAAAAGTGGCACTAAGTAGATCACTTTTTTTTAAATTCACCAAAAGGAAAAATATGTTCAAGACAAACTTAGCTTTTTTATTCAATGAGAAAGAAGATACTCGTTCATAAAAAAAATGATGCTTCTCATATAATTATTCTAAATTGCCCCCCCCCAAAAAATGAAATTTAATAATTTATTTAAATATTTTACTATATTTAATTCCCTGTAAATTCACTCTTGCTATTTTAGTTTATAGCTTAAACTAAATCTCACGTGGCGATTATCCTCAAACTCAGCTGGATTGTGCAATCTCTGCAGGTATCGATTCTATCTTTAAGGGAATTACGATTCTACAACTATTTTTTAAATGACCTTGAGCAATCGCGATGATAAATTTTCCCCATTATAAGAATTTGTGGAAGAGTAGATTATTTCTATTTCTTTAAAATCAACCAACATAAAATCTTGAAAATCCCAGTGTTGGAGTACTTAAAAACCATTTTTAAAACGTTTTTTAAACAATTCAAGAAAGTGTGTTTTAATTAAAAGTAAAATTATACTAAGTCTTTTCATCTTAAACAAATTGTTTTTTTTAAATAAAAAGAGGCTTTGAAAAAGTACAAAGGCTTTATGCAGTACTTAGTATTTATTAAATTGCTTTAAAGTAATTAGCAAATTGATTCGTAAAAGGAGAACATTTAAATTGTTAAAACAGATTCTCGGCGGGATCATTTGTATTAAATGAGCCAGAGATTTAAATATTTTTCACTTTTTCTTTTTGCTGTAATGCTATAAATACTTGTGAGGAAAAGTGGAAGCTAGAATAAAGGATTATCTTTAATTCTCCAAAAAAATATTTTCAAGAAGAACGTACATTTTTTTTCTTTAACTAGAAAGCAGATAAAATGCTCTGATTTCAGAAACACATATGATTCACTAGTAATTATTATAAATTCTACAAAAAATTAACAAAAACTTTATATTTCGAACTTGTTAAACTAATTTAACCAATTTTGTCATTTGCAGAATATTTTTTTAAATGAAATATTAGTGTATAATATTCCTTTGTATTCTCCTTTACTTAAATTAATTTTTTACTTGCTTGTAGGGGATAGTATTTTCATAAAAGATTTTTTCAATTTTCAATTTTTTCAATTAATTAATATTGGAGTTCTTAAAATTTGCACAATTGGACATATTTTGCCCATGACCATATAAATTAGATTTTATCGCTTGAATTCCAATTTATCACTAATTCATAGTTCCAGAAACTATATTTTGATGCGGAACAAAAAATTTGGAGCTTGGTCATATAACCCGAATAAACCACATAGCACGGATCAAATGTGACTCCAATGACTGAACTTGAATCAAACTTTTTCTAATGAAATATATCTCTATTTCGTACCCAAGCAAAAGCTGAACTGTGAGAATATTACAGTGAAATTACATTCTTAGAAAAAGCTTACTTCAAAATAAATTTTATCACATTAAAAATTTATCATTCTATTAAAGAAAAAGTAAGGCTTGATTTTTTTTCTGATAAATAACTTACATTATTGGAATATAAAAATTAAATTCTACATATTGTGATTATTTTATATTTAAACTTAAATTGAATAAATAAAACGACAGAGGCATAAAAAGTATTATTACTTTCCCTTCATGGCACTATGGATATTTATATGGTTGAATTTAATAAAAAAAGTTCTAATTGTCTATTTTCAGACATACGCATAAATAATAGCTATCAAAGAAATCAACGAAAATTATAGTGTACCATATGTTCTCAGCCTCTGAAATTAATTCATCGAAACATTGATCTATCTTTAAATTTTGATAGCTTCAACCAGAAATATAGATTCCTTTTATAACAATTAAATTCATCTTTTTATTTTTACTCTGAGATTATTGGATGTAATCAACATTGTTCGAGTTATCTATTCAAGTCTTATGCCTCTTTGTATGATTCTTAGGAAATTTAATAGCATATGGCAGATCAAATTCAATAGCAATATTCTTAGCAAAATCTTATAGCAAACCAATTATTGCTGCAATTCTATTTCTCCGCATTCCTGTTTCGTCATATTCTTAATGGAATAACTTTTATATCGCTCCTTCAATAAAAAATTTCTTTTATTTTTATTCCTTCTTTAAATACTTATATTAGTACATTTATTATTTCTAAAAATCTTTGAATCATTGCTGAGCCAACTGAGTGAAAAAATTAATATCATTTTTTTTTATTTCAGAAGAATGATATAATAATTATTGAAATACTTTTATTAAGATTCACAATTTACTCTTTAAGTTGGGAAATGAGAGTATTCCAGGGCCTAAAAAGAAACTAAGAAAATTTTACGTGAACAAAAATAGAATAACTCGTATCTTCTATATGAGTGGCTGGACTTTCATTCCTAGATTTCAGCTATGCACCCGAAAAAATCCAAATCAAGACTTTGTCGAATGGGACAATTTAGGCCGAGTCTGAGCTCTTTGAATTATTAATGAATAATACCTTATATAGCGTTTATATATCCTTTTGGCTTATAGTTTAATAAAATCGTATTTTTATCTAAAGAAACGTTTTGTAGATTACCAAGCGATTCATTGTTTATTAATGATATCAGAAACTAACTTAAGATATTATAATATGCTTACTGATGGATCCATCTTAACCCTGGAAATCGGCATAATGGGCATTTGGATATCATTAGGGTGTGTTAATTAGAAATTATATAGAACCTGCTGTGTATCTTAACAAAATTAATATAATAAGCTTCTGCCTACTGAAATAATAAGTTGTGATTTTACAAAAGAACTATGCTTTATCAAGATCTCCGTATATCAAAAATTATATTCCATTCGACATCAATTGATATAGAAATAAGAGTTTGTGCAATTGTAGATAACTATTCATATGACCACAAAAAACAATTATAAATTTCTCCTGACGCTATGTCATCAGTGCTCTCTCTTATCAAGATTAGGTCTAAAAGTAAAATAACATATAAAATTTCAATTTTTTTTCAAAGAAATGATATAACAAAAAAGAAACACATCAGGGAGCGTTTTTATATTGTTAGGAAACTATGAAGGATCTTCAAGACTG
>JAPMOR010124592.1:24842-41971 GCA_026543865.1 Argiope aurantia | reverse complement strand
CTTGAATCTATATATATTTATAATAAGTTGCTAAGTAAAATTTAGTAAATCATTCTTTTTCTCTGTCTTATTCTACAGTTTTGTAAAATGTATAGACAACCTCTTTTACTTTGATAGCTCCAAATGAATGCATCTTACGTGAGTTGTTGAAATTGCCGTAAAATATTCTTGAATTTCATCATCACCAAAAACAACTTTTTAATTTAACTTTATAACACGAAAAAGATTTTCTATAAAATAATTTATAAATAAATACTCCAGAAAAATGTGATTTACTTGACAGTAATACTGTTAATTTAAATTTAACTTAAAATTCTGAGAGTTGCGATAATGCTGAAAAGACCGCTTTCGCTCTTTAAAATTTTAAAATAATTTATTTCTATTACCACTTTTATTTTCTCTTTCATATTTAATATTTCGAAGAAATCTTTTTAATGCATTCTTACCTAGGGAGGTAATTTGGGTGCTTTGATGCCTTTCCAATGAATTAATTTTTTCTCAATTTAAATTCAATTCGGCAAAATAAATAAATAAAAGCACTGTTATCAGTAAATGACGCAAATATTAGACCGATTATTTTTTTATGAGAAGCTTATTATTATTGCTATTTTAAATTTAAAGTTTAGAATATAGAATAAACATCCTCAGCTTCTTAAACAGAAAACATATTGGCATGGAAAAATCATATATATATATATATATATATAATTACCCATTAAATAATCATTAAGCTATTAAAATTGGGTATTTTTATTGAAAATTCACTTTTTTAAAACTTGTAAACTTTAAAATAAGTAGAAAACATAGGACATTGGAAATGAATGAAAAACTGTTTGCACAGTTTCATCTTCACAAAAATGTTATAAGTTAAAAAATTATATAAAATTATATCAAATTATTAAAGAATTATTTCTTCTATTTCTCCGTACTTTAATGAATTGCAATTATATTTGTGATAGACGTAATAATATCCTTATTCTAAATTAATTCTAAAACGAGTTTTTTTCTCTAACATCAAGCCATTTATCAATAAAATGCACTTTACTCAATTTTTCTTACTTTCCGACCTATTCTTTCAGGGTTGCTAATCCATCAAGCTTCAAGAAAGAAGAAGAAATAAATTGATAATTTCACAATCGAATGAATACTCTGGTAAAGAAAAAAAACCTTCTTTCTTTTATTATAAAACATAATCTATCCTTTGGGAAAAAGAGTGTAAGGAATAAAACATAAATTGAAAGAGCAAGAAAAATAGAAATAAATAGAAAAGACGGTATTAAGCGTTAGATTAAAAGAAAGAAAAAATGTTGAACTTCATTCGTTAAATTTATTCAAAGTTAAACAATTTTTTTTGTTTCAATTTTCAGCTCCGTTTCTCAATTTCACTCTGTACTTAGAGGGAAGAAATACTTCACTTAAACACTGTCGAAGTTATCTCGATAGAAAATATTACGTAGAAAAGAAGACGCATTCAAGAAGATGCAAGTTTACTGTAGGTTGTTTCTTTTCTTTGTTTTTCATTTTCTACTGTTAGTAGAATGCATTGGAAAGGAAATACAAGGGTCAGACGAGAGTTCCATATTTTGTTAATTATCCACGTTTTAAATTTCTCTTAATTCATATAAGACATGCATAAAAGTGTGAAACTATAGTTTTATGCGTAGGCTATCCAGAAAGAAATGGTCGTAAAATGATAAAAATTAGTTGCCTATTTATCCGCTCCTTTTTTACAGTCCTTATCAAAATACGTTCCATTAACAGCAAGCATTTATTCTTCATATTTTTAAACATTTATTCCATTTTTTTTTGTTTTCATCAAATACATGATGGAATCCATTTATTTGACGGATCCTTCAAAATAACCCCCAGTATTTTGTATTATATCTGAAGATGAAAAAAAAGGAATTATCCTAATTTGTTTTCAAATTAGTGAAAAGAAGAAAAAAATCACATGTTGCTAAACAAGGGGCATAAGATAACCGGGGATAACATGCGTTCATGTTCAGTTCTTCTGTGAGCAAAGATGAAAATTTTGATTTTTTTAATTAATCCATTAATGCGATCCGATGATTTTTTGTCATCTTGGCAATTACTAGATCTTGGGCAATTACTAGAGAGCTGAGTGCACTTTCATTTAAAATAGATTATTTTCAATCTTTAAACATTTCAAACATCTTCTAGCATTTCTAGAAAAAATTTGTTGGAAATATAATTAAAAATAAATTGAGATTCCATTGTTTGATATTTTAAATGACAGCCTACTGCCCTAGGAGTATCGCGTCTTCTCCGTTTCCTGGGCATATAGGGTTTCGAGTTCTGGTTCGGGCATGGTTCTTCTTTATCCTATGTTCTATCTGTGAAGTAGGTGAGAGTATTCCTTTAAAAAGGGATTGTGCAAGTGAGTGTCATCTTCATATGAGTTAGAAGTCAGACTTCTGCCCTCGGGTGCTCAGGGATCTTTACCCTCATAAACTATTGCATCTCCTTTCCGTGGTAATGTGGGCACGACATCATCGTTTTAATTCACGAAAATATCACTGCAAAAATGATTTTACCATATTAATTAATTAATGAATAATCGTTTTATCTGTGCCAGTTAAATATACTTACATTTTTTTTTCCTTAAATCTATACAAAAATGTGTTTAGGTTTTCAATTAAAAAATGTTAATGAAATGTAATTAATTTTTCTTTTTTTTATCAAATGTAATTATCGTCCTTTATCTTTCCAGATAATTTAAATCAATAAATGTTAAGTTAGAAAAATTATGTTTCTTATCTGCGCTGTTTCACGAAAAATATGAAAATGGAATTTCTGTAGATGAAAGTTTTAGCCTAAAAATTATGTTTGGAAAGGGCTGTGATATCTTGGAAGTTGACAAACTCAGATGCATAATAAACCGAACAACTGTAAAACTATAAGAATGCATAATTTGTAATGCTTATAACAATTTTATGCTGCGAAATATCTTATTCCTGGAATCATGAGCATGAAATCATGTAAAAAAGATTTAACTGAAATCAAGCACAGCCAATAATTCTGTTGAATAAAGTTGGTTGCTATGAGCAGCTAATGTTAAATAAGTAAAAGTTATTGAAGCATTTTTAGTGCCTAATGTATTGTTACGAATTTTTTTTCCTGGGGTTCGTTTGGATAGTGGAAGTGATATGGTGTGCAGAACGTTCAATCAGCAGGCAGAAGTAGAATAAAAACAACGACGTTATTTACACGAAGACACACAGGACAGCACAAAAGCGACAACTATATACAGCACGGAAGACGATTATCTCCACCCGAGACGTGTAGCATACAACAGCACACACAGCAGCATACAACCAGAATCTACTGCAGACAGTGTCGCACAGCTCAGTTCAGCACTAGCTTGACTCAGTCGCTTCCGACTACTCCGTCTTCTAATTCTCCGACTCTGACTCGGATTACTGACTTCGTCTGGCAGCTGGAGCCGCTTTTATAGATCTCGGGAGGTGGGGCTAGAAGCCTCTCAACAAATCAGGCGTACCCACCAGGAACGTTCGAGGCGTATCTCGGTTCCTACTGGACGGATCGGGAAAATTCTCGAAGTTTCGGTTATTATCTATTTTGGCGCCAAAGTCGCCAAATTCGTCGCCAAGTCGCCAAATGGTCGCAAAGTTTGTCGTCAAGCTCTGGGACTACCGACGCGCCACACGGACTCCGTCCATTCAGATGACTGTAAAACTTTCTTTCTGTTAATGGAACAAATTATGCTGGGAAGCCGAATTGCAGGTTTGTAACAATATTCTTTGATGTCTCTTTCAATCATGGAAACAGGTGGATGTATGCTCAAAATTTATTTCTATCGATTATCTGCCAAGGACTTAGTTCTATGTACGTTGAATCTTTTGAGAAAATATTTTATATTTATTTCAGAAATGGAAACTTATATGGATATATTAAAATATTATTACATTAATTAGAATTCGGGCTGGAAGTGTTGATTTGCTAAATATTATTTTAGTACGCAAATAAGTACAAACAAATACTAATTCTGGCATGGCAGCCCTTCTTCTATAAATATTCCCCCCTGAGAAGCACTTCTTAAGGATGAGAATCTTCTGTCATTGTGGTTGATTCTCGTCACCTTGGAGGGTACACGAAAAGTTGAGAATTTGGCTCCTTCCGTCGATGATGGGACGTACTGCCTTGGAGAAGGGTTGTATCGTGGCCGGTGATGGCCCTTAGGACTCAACCATAGTTCCCGCCAATGTTGCTGAAGCGACGGTACGGTCATTCAGTTTTTTTATCCGTGTGTGTCCGAGGCGGGTCGGAGAGTCAGTGATATGACTTCTACTACAAATAATTTTATAATACAAGTATTATTTTTATAAGGTATGGCAGGCTGAAATATTATTATATTGATTGACATTCTTAATGGATCATTATGTAATTAAATATCATTTTTAGAATATTTATAATTATAAAGAAAAATTGTTTTCAAGATAATAGACAATAATTCGAAATAAAATAATGTAAATATATAATCATGAACTTGTAATCATTTGGTTTGAATGGTTATGAGTGCTTTCTTGAAAATCTGATTGTATTTCTTTAAAAGAACACGCTATTGTTTATAAATTTAAAAAAGTATATATACATATATATAATAATAAATACATAAAAATAAAAAAAATGATTAAGTAATAACAAAAATAAAATCTAAATGCAATAAAGTATTAAAAACATAAGAAAACGCATAATAAATAAAACAATAAAAATTAAATGAATAAATAAAAAATCTAAATGAGCAAAAAATTATATACATAATACACCAAAAGACTACTAGATATTAAAACAAAGTAAATATATCACAACTCATTTAAAATCATATGCAATTGCTGATATTCATATACTGCTTAGACCATTCGAATTATTAAAGACATACAAATAATGAATGCACTCTGAGGACTTTTAAATGAATATCAAATCTACAGATATCATCACTTAGGCTTACAAATGTGAATACATAATGTTTAAAACAAGATTTCGCATTTGAGAATACGGTACATTTATGCATTTAAAACAATGCCTATCCCATGAATAGGCAAGCGGCTCAACTGCTTCGTGTGAAAACGGAAAATCCGAGCACTACCATTTGTTCTGTTACGGTATTTACGCAAATTCTCGAAACGCGTCCGAATCAATGTCATCTCCGTATGATGCAGTGCTTAATTATGCAATTCCTGATGGAATATTGGAAACTTAGGGTATGAAATGATTTCCAGCTAATAACTGCTTGTTTTAAAGTAAATGTAGTGGTTGAGTGTTTAAAGGTTTTGCCTTATGTTTTGAATAAAATATAGTAGATAAGAACAAATCCTGGAATATCCTTTTAAAATAAGCTAAATTGAAATTATTTATGCATTTAAAATTAAGAGAAATCCACGACTCTTATTCAAAGAAGGATCCACAATTGAAGGAAAATAATTATATAAATGAATAATGAGTGTTTGCACGAAATTATGGTGTAAACAAACGTTTAAAAGAAATTAAGAATGAAACAGCTGGTGCAAATAAATGCATTTAAATTTAAATTTCAAAATATATCTTGGCTGTTAAAATAATTAGATACACACATTTTACAATAAAACGTAGCAGCGATAGACATTTGTAATAGTATAATTATTCCGATTATAAAAAGATTTAGCTCAAAATTACTTTGCTGAAGAATCTTTTAAAGGACGTAATTACATGAAATATTGAATTTAAAATTTTAATGAACATTAATTTCGGTGATCAAATTGGTTGACTGGTTGGTTAGAAATAGATACTTTTAAAATTCCTCCTTCTCTTTGAATAAACTTGCATATAAATCAAAAGCTAATCTGCAGTGATGTAATTCAGTTTTCTATGTAACAGCATAAAAATAGTTAAAATTACAAGAATAAAAATAATTCCTGGCTATTATTTTATTTATTTTGATAAAAAAAAATTATGAATGAAAGAACTGACAATGTTGCAAAGACGAAATAAAGAAAGAAACCATGAAATCGTTTGCATGATATCCTTTATAAATGTAAAAATAAACCTTATGATTTTGATATTTCTTGTCTGCTTAGGGGTTGCAGCTTGCTTGTTCTCTTCAATAATTGGCAATATGTTACCAATGTCTTATAGCGCATTTGTGCTATCTTATTATATACTATATCGAACTATAAAAACGAAATCTGGTTTTTCTCTTTAATAAAGTAATATTCTGAAAAACGAATTTCAAATCTTCTGAAAATATGATTACGCTTTAAAAAGGGAGATTATGCTTTTAAAATTTAGTTTTATGAAGGTAAGACAAACGAATTTATATAAGCCATTAATTCATTCATTATTTTTTATATAATATGTTACATCGAGCATGGTAGTTCAATAAATGATATAATATGTTGCTATATTAAAAGAATTTTATATATGTATTCTTAGACACAAGACATATGTTTTAAATAAAATATTATACTGCTCATATTTTAAATTATTCTGGTTCCTGCTATTCTGGTTCCAGTATTTAAAAACTTATGAATGTCCAGCTTTACAAACCTATACAACAAGTATGATTCTGGAATTAATGAAATGTTCCAATTTTAGGAAATTAAAATAAATAAATCAACTCTTTTACTGCCATCAACATTCTCTTGTAACAAACAATCATATTTTAAATCTTTTAAATCAATTTTCAAATTTAAAATGCTATTACGTTGAAAAATATCCAGTATGAAGGGTAGAACTTATAATACATAATAAACAGTCATATACAAATTGCTTAACTCCGATATATATAATATATGTATTACTTAACCCCTTCATCAACCGAGGCAGTTTAGCTGAATCGAGAATCAGTTGGGAAATTATTTTCTTTTAGATATATTGCCTCCTCGAGTGAGTTGAAATAATTTTATAAAATTTAACAAAAGGAATAAAAATATGTAACAATATAAACTAAATAGAATTTATAAGAATTTATCAAAGCGCCAATATAAAAAAACACATTCTTAAAATATGTAGATATGTTTATATAAAATATGTGGATACGCTACAATTGAATTTATTCCATAGACCTCCTAGTACTTAACAATTCATAAAAACATCCTTGTGACTTTACTAAATGTTGCCGAATAATTGATTATAATTCGAAAAGAAGCAGATTTATCCATTGCACTTCAAACCAGAATGTATATTAGCAACATTACAGTATTCAGTAACACTTGAAAAATCCTTTCACATCGGC
Organism: Argiope aurantia; assembly: GCA_026543865.1. Lineage (NCBI taxonomy): Eukaryota > Metazoa > Arthropoda > Arachnida > Araneae > Araneidae > Argiope > Argiope aurantia. Next base: position 34,719 of record JAPMOR010124592.1, on the reverse strand, counting down.
TGTCATAAAGAATCGTTATCATCGTTGATGATTTATCTAGAAATTTACGTTGTGTGAATATGATGTATGGATCATTTTTGACATTGATGAAGTATTGACAATAATATTTCCCTGTTCTACATCTATAGCTCAATTTATTTTGTTGAAAGATATCCTATTAAACTTTTTATTTCTAATGATAGAGATATCCTCTATTCAGCCATTTTAATAATTTTATCTTTATAATTCCAATGACAGAACGTGGAAAGTTTAGAAGATTTAACGGTTAAAGAGATGTTTTTTACTATATTATCTTTTTGCAAGAAATTTTTTCTCCGAACAAAACTTAAAGTTATTAAATAAAAATAGTTTCTTATTTGAAGACTTATTGCCTATATGAAATGCTATAATGCTTTCAAATTTTTTCGATGTCAAAGCAAGAAATTAAATACCCATTCGAATTTTTAATAATGCTTTTGTGAGTTGTTAGTTTCCTATTGAGGATGGGAGTTTTAGAGATATTTTAATAAGTGCTAAATAAATGCTGGGTCTAAGATTGAGGACCTTGGCAACGAACTTGGCGACCATTTCGTGACATGTCAGAAAAATTCGGCAACAAAAATGAAAGTTTAATCACTAGAATTTGTGCAATACATCGATGAGGAGCAATGTTTCTATATTCTTCTAGAAGTTGTTTTGCCTTTTCAAGGAAACTATTAAAACTGCATGGATTTTAATTATAAAACTATTTATCGGGAACTACAAAGACAGAATTGAAGAAAGTTTGTCGAACTTTAAGTTAGTTCTGAATGAAATCTTTCTTTGGAATATTGATCTCTAATAAATATTATCTGAGCATTTTACGCTATTGCTGTTGTTCAATAGCGAACTGCTGCTTGTATGTCATTGTTTACTTCAAGAACTTTTCGTTTGTCTTTCAGTTGAGTTTAAGTATAGAATAAAGCGTTTTATCTGCCATCGAACTGATTTCAGTTTTCCCTGTATACGGAGCAAGCAAATTTTCCCTCAAAATTCACTTTTGATATTAAAAGAAAAAAAAAGTACTTATTTTCTAAAGTTTTCACTTATTTTCTAAAAGTAAAATAAATAATTTATTGTAAGAGATTAAAGAGGTAAGATGTTATGCTAAAGTCTATTAGCATAAAGCAAATAAAAATATAATAGTTCCATGGAATGCAGACACACAAAAAATGTAAGAAGGAAATATGTAAAACATATAATTATACATTAATGGGATTTTAATAAATATATAAGCTAAATATTTTCTTCATTTCATTAAAAAAATTATTGAAATATTTGAAATATTAATGGAAATTATAAAAGAGCTGATGTAAAAAAAAAGTAAAGGAACAAAATATACAAGATAAAGGTACATATTTAAAAGATTCCTTCAAATATCAACTGAGAATAGTTAATAAAAACACCCATTCCAAATGATTTCAACAGAACACATGAGAAAACACAAGAGTAAAGTAAAGAAAACATATAAGATATAAAAAATGCCTTTAATGTTAATTTTTAAAACAGTATTATAAAAGCTGGCAAAGTGATTTTTATGTTACAGGATTTTAAAAAAAATAACAGGCTAAGTATGAAATAAAAAGTATTTTAAAATAACTAGCTGTCAAATAGTTTCATTATAGCAAGGCAGAAGAGAATAGGCTAAAACTATGAAATTCCAATTAACCATTTTGAACAATATTTATATATACTTACATAGTTTCCTTCAAATTTCGATGATACTATATATTTTATGCAAATTATTAGTAGTAGTATGCAGAAAATGTCAATAGTATCTTATGATTTCATTGACAAAAAATTATTCTTCCGCTATGAATTAATTAGATGAAGCGTGTATAGCGACGTGCTTAACACGTCATGACAGCGTAAGTGATAAAGTAAGTTAGATAACTGGCATTTAAAAATTAATTGAAAAATTAAATTTATGTGTTTGGGAAGCATTATGTGTGAGCATTTATGATTTAACGAGAAAATAAATCTAATGCTGGGATTAATAAATAAAATGGCACTACTACTTGACAGCTTTAGAAAACAATCCCAGTTTCTGGGATTTCTTCTAAATGTTAAGATAAATATATAAAGATTTAGATAATTTTATTCATATTCATTTTCTTCCTTTTTTTGCTTTGAATTCTTCAAGAATTCTGATATTTCTATATAAAAATTCAGAAAGCTTAAGGCTTGTTTAAACATGCATCTTTCATATTTCTTTTATAATAGGCTTGCAATTAAAAAAAATTAATTTTATTTTATAAAAAGATTTGTCTAGTATTTTATTATGTATTTAATGTGACAACATAAAATCAGCTTGAAAATTATTTGAAAGCTTTGGGATATTTATAAAAAAACGAAAGAGATATACAGATAATAATGGCAAAGAAAAACACATACTGTGATTTTATTCAAATTATTCAATAGATATTCTTCATATTTATTGGAATATAGATGAAAGTAAAAAAAAATGTTTACAAGGGAAAGCAATCAAAATAAATTCATAAGAAAGATTAAATTAATTCCTTTTACATCTCAATGAGTTTCTTTGATTTCTTTAATTGCTTTATTAATTACGTTTCTCAGTTTGAAGGTACTTCAAAATACTAATTACCGAAAGGTTTATTAACTTATGCTTTCTTGTGAAAAATAAATCATTGAAAAAGAATTTGATTGAAACCGTCTCAGTATCAAAGAGGAAAAAAGAGTTAAAATAATTTGATATCACTTGAAGCATTTCTTTTTCTTAGGTAATCGTAGTGAAAACTGATTTATTTTCTAAAAGAAATGCATAACAATAAAAACGTGCTTCTTAAAATGACTTCAAGTAATTAGCATTGATTGTATTTCAAGCAATTATAATTATCATTTTCTATCAAAAAAATCATTTTATGATATGAAAAGGTGATTCTTTTACTGCTTTCAGTAATTCATAAATTATGATTGTTGAAATATGAATCCATGAGTATACTTCGACTGTTGAACAATATAATGATATTTTAGATTGAATTTAAAAGTAATATATTGTTACATAAAAATAATATATTATAAAAGTGAAATTATGAGCCTCTATATAATGAGAGTTTCATATGAAATTTGAATTTTATGATAAGATATATAACGTCAAATTAGAATGGATTTGAAATTTAAAATTTTTTTATGATATTCTCTTTTTAGTTTATTGTTTATTCTCTTAATTTGCATTTTCAAGAGTATTTCAAATACAGGAATTATTTTAAAATTCATTACTTAAATACAAAGGTATAGCAGAAATTTTTTACAAAAATGTAATCTTTTTTCTCGTACATTTCTTAATATGTTTGCTTTGCAAATTCTTTTTTTTTAACGAATTAATTTAAACTTAAATAAATTGAACGTATTTTTCAGGGCACACACAATTATATATATATATATATATATATATATATATATTATAAAATCATGCGAGCTATAAAATTACGGCCACCAACTCAGTAATTTGTTTCACTATTTAGGCAGGTTAGAGTATATAAAATTACAAAATGAAGCAAGATATAAAGAATTATGGAATGTAGAAACATTCTTTAACAAAATTAGATCAAATCAGATTTTAATTATTGCAAACCATTGTGTAAAAAATCTTTAATTTGATATGATATATATTTTTTCGTTTGAATCATTTGGAACAGAAAAGAATCCGTATGGTTATGCGATTCTTTAAAATGAGCTGTAATTAAAAAATTAATTTGGTATAAGTAAAAGTAAGAATTCCTGATTCACAACGCAAAATAACACGTTAAAAATTTTTTTTGCTCAGAAACTCTCCCTGAATTTATCATAATCCTTTAATATTTCAATAACCTCGAATTTTTTCCTAAATTACTATATGCTATTTCTGGAGCATAGAAGTGTTTCGAGTCATATAAGTGATCAGTAGAAGACATTAATTTGGTAAACTTTTATAATAGAGTTCAAGAATACCAAAAATAGTTTTTGATGTTCACAATTGACTTTATATATTTTGAAACTAATTAACTCGGACCTCAAAAATATCAAAGCTATCAAACTTGGGTCATATTTTTTTTTAGAGAAATCGAATGTACATTCCAAAATAATTTTTTTTGAAATTTTAGTCACTTAAAATGTAATCAATTTTGGTCTTTTTCCCTGTTAACTTTATAAAATAATACAGCACAAATATGACTTTTACATCATTTTAAAAATTAAAGATGTATCTTTCCAATGATTAAATTTTTTGGATTATCGTTTTTCCTATTTAGAAGAAATTAATTTGGTAATCTTTTATAATAGAGTTCAAGAATACCTAAAATAGTTTTTAATGTTCACAGTTGACTTAATATATTTTGAAACTAAAATTCAAAATTAATTGTATTTATCCAGTAACTTGTTCATCTCAGAAGACGTATTTAAAGTTAACCATTGTGTCGATTTCATTTTAAACGATTCTTTTTTTTAAATTTCATTTTTTATCATAAATGGGAAACTTATTTCTTTACATTTTGAGCTTTGTTTTCATTACAATATGATGCAAATATGTATAAAAGTGATGTAAATATGTATTCAATATTTTAATAACGAAACATTTGAATGCATTTTGAAATATTGTCTTTATTTTTGCAGAAAGTACATTATTTCAAACAATTAAAAGCTTTCTTTTGTTTCATCTTTAAATTTCAATATCAGTATGCATTTTAAAGGAAAATAATTTAATTGTTAATATAATAAAAATCCAAGAATCGAAAATAACAATAACTAAGTTTAAAAAAATTCTATAAATTGATAAAACATAAACGAAATAAAATTAATAATACTAAGAACATTGAGATAATGAAAACCTTGAAAGAATTCTTTCCTAATATTATTTACTCTTTATTTCTATTTAAGTAATCAATTATTAAATAAAACAAGCAAAACTGATACTTTAATGAGTGAAAAGAAAAATGATTCTGCATGCTCATTCAAAATATCATCCTATTTAAAGGTCATTTTCGCGCTATTTTTTATTCTCGTCTGTTTTATTTTGTACTGTTTATTAATCAATGACATCTTGCGAATGAAGAGAGACCTTTTCAAATAGGTAAAAGCTACAAATCAATCTATGGATTTTAGTTTTACTCTGTAAACTGAAACCTAGGGGGATAGCTTGGAAGCCTCATCCGAAAAGGTGAGTAAATCCATATCGAAAATTTTGGCTATACATTGATTGGCAAAACAGATATCGGATAAAAGGAGAGAACTTCTTTTGGGAGATATTATAAAAGATTTTCCTGCCATTGGGTTGGAAAGTCCTTTCATGTCTTTCCATAATTTTGAATTTAAAATGCATTCCTGGTAAATTTGAAAGAATTTCCATTTTGACTTTATGCAGGAAGGTTTCGGTTTTCATGTTTATGAATTATTTATTTTTAGAGCATATAACTTCTTTCTGTTCTTCTGTTTCTAAGAACTTTAAATATCAATTTCAGTAACTGACAATTTAAATGAAACATTTCTGCATTTTATTTTTAAAAAATAGCTACAAATTTCACTTAAACTTTTGGGTCGCATATTTATTCTTAATTTTTTTAATTTGTTCTTTAAATATATTATGCAAAACATTCTGCTTTTTTTCTTTATTTATAGAAACATTTTCTTTTGTTTTACAAAAAATTAAAATCATGGTTTTTTTAAAATGTACAATTATCCAAATTTGCTTACAAGTAGCCAAATGTTTAAATTACGAGTAGCCAATGTTTTCATAATAATATTCATAATTTTATTTTAGAAGGTTATTTACGCATTTTTCTTCGATGTATGACATTTAACGAATGAATATTTTAGTATATGAAAGCTAGGGGTGAAAAAGGGGCATCTTACATTTAGTTTTGTTCGAAGATTGTCTGCAACCAGAGTAGCTCAGCCAGCAATCACCAATCCATTCTGAAGTGTGCCAATTTGGATGCTTTCTGAGATTGCTTGATGAACATATCCAGAATTTGCACGAAACCTCAATGCTGGTAGATGCGCCATTTCGTAATATTCTTTGAGTAGTCATAATTATCTCCTATTTATTCATTCGATCTTTATTTTCGTTCTCATAATTTCTTATTCTTTCATTTTCGTTTTCCATAAATCTCTCAATTTGTAAGAATATCCTAACAAAATTAAAAAGCAATAAGCAAGCCTTTAAAATATATTCATGGGCTGCAACAGCTCTGCAGGTTTAATGGGGAAGCCAACACTGCAAGATGAATAAAGGTGGTTCTTCTTAGTTTGCTGATGCGATGTCAATCGTTTTACATTGTTAACATATCTAATTAACATATCTAATGAAATTCACAATAAATGAGTCATTGTAAAAGAATTAGAATAGAGAATATAAGTGACTATTCTGAAATAGTTCCATGGCTAAAGGGTTTAAATGTGAGCTACGCTCGCTAGTGAAGCTGAAATACTTGTTGGAGTAAGACATATTATAGCAGAAAACTGATTGTTGAAATATGCGTCATTTTTCTTGTGTTTAAGCAGTACTCGATATAAGCTAATACTGAGAATAGAACTGATATAATCTTCATCTTATTTTTAATCCCAAATCATGCTTATTCTTAATTTACTATATATTGGTGTGCTCATAATAATGTCTTATTTCACTTTTAAGCAATTAAGAGCAAGAAAATTCCTCTTCAAAAATATAGAAAATAAAGCCTCTCTTTCCGCTCTTTTAGAAATAAACGTAAAACATTGAATTAAATCTAGTGTAACTAAATAAAAAAGACATCCTCTCACAGATTAAAAATACTTTCAAAACCATTTAAGTGTTAGTTTTATTCACATAATGAATATATAATTTATAAACACTTGGTAGGATAGTGATCACTTTTGAGAGTCGTTGAATTTGAAATCTCTAAAAGCAAGTTTCTGGTGTTTAAAGGTGAGAAAGAAGAATGTGTTCCTCGACTGATTTCTCCCTTAAAGTTATATGTTTCGTTAAATCGTCTTTTGAATCGGTTTTTAAGGGTAAAGGTGTAATTTAGAAAGCGAAGAAAACATCTAAACTTCTCATTAGTTTGAACACTTTGTTGTTTCGACTGAATTTAAAATGAAATAAACTAATGCCACATCTATTTCTGAGCATTTAAAAGAAGGTGGATTCTATCAATTTGGATTAGTAAATTATTCATTGTGAAATTATATTCCTGTATATATGCAATTTTCAACGAATATACACAGGAATATATATATATATATACACAAAGACACACAGGACAGCACAAAGCGACAACTATATACAGAACAGAAGACGATTATCTTCACCCGAGACGTGTAGCATACAACAGCACACACAGCAGCATACAACCAGAATCTACTGCAGACAGTAGCGCACAGCTATGTTCCGCACTAGCGTGACTCAGTCGCTTCCGACTACTCCGTCTTCTACTTCTACGACTCTGACTTGGATTACTGACTTCTACCTTCTCTGCTCTCAAACTCGGACTACTGGCTTTTCCGCTCCGTCTTCGGACTACTCCGTCGTCTCCTTTGACAGCGGCGGCCTCTTACTTTTATAGGTCTCAGGAGGCGGGGCTAGAAGCCTCTCAACCAATCAGGAACGTTCGAGGCGTATCTCGGTTCCTACTGGACGGATCGGGAAAATTCTCGAAGTTTCGGGTATTATCTATTTTGGCGCCAAAGTCGCCAAATTCGTCGCCAAGTCGCCAAACGGTCGCCAAGTTTGTCGCCAAGCTCTGGGACCTCCAACGCACACCTGGACTCCGTCCCATTCAGATGACTGTAAAACTTTCTTTCCAATGATGGAACAAACTATGCTGGGAAGCCGAATTGCAGGTTTGTAACATTGCCCCCCTCTTCAAAGTCTGACGTCCCGGCAGTCCTACTTCAATCCAACAGCTGGCGTAGGCTTCCTTATGATGTTATGATGATGCTTTAGGCGACTCTCAAAGATGACATAATTTACTAATTTGGCGGCGACTGAAGATCCATCCAAACCTTCTGAATGATTTTGACCCGGACCTCTTCGTCGTTTCGCATTGTACATCCAGACCTGATTCCTCTCCTTAAAATGCAGGCTGTCCCATGGAGCCAAACGCTGGATCATAGTAGAGACCTCCGGAATGAATTCTTGCCAGGCTTTTCGGTTGGTCACTTTAAACTTCTTCCATCGAACCAATCGTATATCAGGATGATCCAACGGTGCTTCCTGAAGTCCACTCGAAAGCCAGGTATTCACATTCGTCAAAACAGCATTCACAGAAATACGTCCACCTCTTCCCGGTCTATTCTCGACACTCGGGAATCGTCCGCAGCTCTCCACACTGGATCTTCTGAAGAGCGCATCCATTTTCGCTGGAAAGGTCCTTCTGCGACGACATAACATGTCCGGATGCACAGGAGATTCATCGGCTCCTATTTGCATCACACTTCTATGCAGATCCACAGCAAAGATGAATTCTTGAAGGAAGTGGAGATCGTGACTACAGGGATGAGCGATTGCAGCCATGTAGTCTTTTTCCGTGTCACTATGCAAGGAGATACCAAGAGGCTTGCAGAGAGGTAGTTCCTTTAATCTTTGGGACGAATCCAATCCAAACAGGGTCGCACTAACTCTTGTATCAATAGGCATCGAGCACGGGTCACCACCAACAGACCCGTCGGACGAAAGTCCCTCTTCTCCATCCCCAAGCGCCTGCACTTTCGGTTCCACTTCAGGGGACTCATTCGGAGAAGACTGTTTCAGCTCCACAACTATTTGACATTCTCCCTGTCCGCTTCTCTCCTCATTAAACCTCGGCTCATCCTCCGGATGGCTAAGCTAATTTTCGGTGACACCGGTCTCCATTCGACCCTCAGTCTTTTCTTCCACTTGGCTCCCGCTGCTTCCTTCAATTTCTTCTGTGATAACTTGGATGTCTACAATTCTGTTAACTTTATCTTCTAAAATTTCTTTCCACGACGAAAGGCCTTTCTTCAATTCACGCCTCATGTCTGCATATCCGGTTTTCATTTTTTCCGTGAAGGCTTCCATTTCTTGCAAAAGTTTCTCTTGTCCAGCTTCCATAGATTTCTTCATTTCAGCCAACAGAGCCAGTAACTCACCATTACCGCTATCAGCCATTTTTGCTTGGGAACCAACCTTGCAGAACCATACACTGTTGACCACTATCCCACTTCTGACACCAAATGTTACGAAATTTTCTTTACCCGGGTTTGGTTTGGATAGTGGAAGTGATATGGTGTGTAGAACGCTCAATCAGCAGACGGTAGTAGGAAATAGAACAACGACGTTTATTTACACGAAGACACACAGGGCAGCACAAAGCGACAACTATATACAGCACAGAAAACGATTATCTTCACCCGAGACGTGTAGCATACAACAGCACACACAGCAGCATACAACCAGAATCTACTGCAGACAGTAGCGCACAGCTATGTTCCGCACTAGCTTGACTCAGTCGCTTCCGACTACTCCATCTTCTACTTCTCCGACTCTGACTACTGACTTCTACCTTCGCTGCTCTCGAACTCGGACTACTGGCTTTTCCGCTCCGTCTTCGGACTACTCCGTCGTCTCCTTTGGCAGCGGCTTCCGCTTCCTTTTATAGGTCTGAGGAGGCGGGTCTAGAAGCCTCTCAACCAATCAGGAACGTTCGAGGCGTATATCCATTCCTACTGGACTGATCGGGAAAATTCTCGAAGTTTCGGGTATTATATATTTTGGCGCCAAAGTCGCCAAATTCGTCGCCAAACGGTCGCCAAGTTTGTCGCCAAGCTCTGGGACCTCCAACGCACACCTGGACTCCGTCCCATTCAGATGACTGTAAAACTTTTTTTCCAATGATGGAACAAACTATGCTGGGAAGCCGAA
>JAPMOR010124592.1:9634-24742 GCA_026543865.1 Argiope aurantia | reverse complement strand
CTTTTAAATTAGATACAATTTTCAGGAAATTCGAACAAAGTTTTAAATGACTTTTAGGTTTCATGTTTTCTAACTTTCATAATTTTTATTTATTTATGTTATTGTTACATGCGGTTCTATTCTAGTCAATGTGTGATTTCATGTAAAACTAAATTTTGGGAAAATAATTACATGCGTGCCGAAATTTTATCAAAATTTCAAATATGGATATTTTAAGCGACAAAATGATATCAGAACATGCTGTTTTTAAGACTTATTCTAGAAACGTACAATAAATTGCATGGAAATGTCAAATTTTTATTATTAATATTTTGTCAGAATTCTTTCATTTTTAATACTTTACTAGTGTCATTATTGTTAGGAATATGATCAAGTTTGAAAGTTAAAACAAATCATGTCATCCATGTAGATAACACTTAACTGAAAATAATGTATCATTTTATTTTTATTAAAACGATTTCTTAATTTCTTTACTTTTAAGAAAATCATGATTCAAAAAATTTATTTCCATCGCCGCCGGTTACGGGGAATGACTGTAATTACCATAATTACAGTCCTTCTTCAATAAAACAGTTTTCTGAACATATAATTTAAGATATTTTTTTTCAATGTCTTTTATATTCATTTACTAGCGGCCTTCGGCTGTAAGCTGGATTATCGGTATTATAAATTTACGAAAAATTGTTATTGAATCTTTTGTAGGTGATGTTGCTAGCTACATCAATAAATAATTTTTTCTTTGTGGTCTTGATAGTAATTTAACTCTCACTAATTTAGATTTCTTATGCAATTATATTCATTGCTCTAAACTCCATTTCATTGTAATATATTCTGTTATTTCAAATAAAATTTGAAATTTAATATTTATTTATATAATTTAATCCAATTACTTGGTTGAAGAAATGAAATACTTTCGTAAAATATATAATGAGAGAAAGAAAAATGATTCATCACTGAAGTTCTGCTTGTTCTGTAGAATATATTACATTATTTATGTAATAACTATTTTATTAAATAAATCTGATTCACTCAGATATTTATAACTTCAAGCGAGCAATTCTTGTATACATATAAATTTATTTCATGTGTCTCGGAAACGACTCGAACAATTTGGATGAAATTTTATATTTAGATAAAGTTTTGCTTTTTAAGTTTATCGATATAGGTATCTTTCCTGAAAAAACGTGAATTTTTCATAAAGAAAGAACATGCTTTATAGTTAATCATTAGTGCCTTTTTCTATCTGCTTTCATGCTGGTAATATCATATAGTACCATCTCGGACCTGATTTCACCATGGTGAATCTCAGTGTAAGTTGAAAAACGTAAGTAATGATCGATAAACTGTAAAATGTAATTTAACTATAATATAGCACATTTTTTGAATAACATACTAAACAAAGTGCATTCATGATTTACTTTTATTCAAATTGCCAGTTCATATGTGGCTGTCTGAAAAAAAATATCCATATGTAATCAGTATGTGATCCGTATCAATATATTTTCTCCAACGATTTCCCCCTCAATTTCGCATAAAAAAAAAAACTGCCTAACGAATTATTTTTGTGTTATAATATTTTGTTATATCGCAAAAATTTCGAAATTCTGTTTAACGCTTAATTAAACCTATTTCTAATTAAATTATAAGTAAAAATCGCTCAAATGTAGAAATTTTAGCCTTCTGAAATGCTTCAATGTCTTTTTAAATTCTTTCTCCAACAATGCGTCTTTGTTTTGTTCATCTCTAAATACAATGGTTCGTTCAGCAGAAACTCAAAAGAAGCACACACTTTAATATTAGCAGCGATACATATGTATCTATATACGATATTTCGAATTGTGTCCAAGTAATTCTTTCTTTAACTTGTTGCTTAAGCAATATTAATGATAATTAAAACCTAATGGCCGAAATATTTGAAAAAAAATGCAAACAATACGTTTGAATTATTTCTACCAGTCTCGAAATTTTAAATATTATTTTCAATTGTATGAAATCTGTGAAATTATCTAATTTCAAAAAATACACTTTCTCCCATATATAAAACTACCGTTCATGAATTTATTTGATTATTTACTTTCCTCCTTTTACGGGCCACTGTTCCAATCGAACATATAAGTTAAACCATTGAAAAAAAAAAGACGAATAGGTAACTTCACAAGCGAATAACATCATGGAAGAAAATAAATTAAATCCCTCTATTTTATTTTTTAAGCATAATCTATCTAATGTAAAAGGAACCTGAAAAACTGCTATCTAAATTAAAATGCAAGAAATAAGAAATTGAATAAAAAGGTATTAAATTTAGGATAAAAGGGGGAACGAATTTTCAGATTCATTCATTTATGTTATTCAAAAATATTCTTTTAAATTTATGATCTACTACTCATTTTAACTGTAAACATTAAATAAAAGAAAATGCTTTACTTGAAGACAGAAATTATATCAGAAGCTTATTGTAGGCGAAAAAAGACTTTTATTTACTTCCGAATAAAAGAAATAAAGAGATTTCCCAACCGTTTTATTTTTTCTTCTTTTAAAAATCTTCGTTTACAACGTATAAATTGTTAAAGGATTGCCTTGCTCAAACATTGATTCGAAAAAATAAAAACAAGCATTTTTCAAACATTGAAACATTGATAAACCTCCAGATATTGACGAATTTCGTGGTTGTTTTTACATTTACTTTGCAGATATGTATCAAATTTTGAAGGCAATTTATTCAGAAAAAATCAGTTTGTCAAGCAGCCTGAGTACAAGTAAACATGCTGATTAAAAAATTAAGAGACATGCATGAATAAAAATTGGTTCAGAAATTTTTTAAATCTAAATTGTAGATATATATTAAATTTGGAATCAAATCCTACAAGGTATTGCCATTTATCAACTTATTAAGTCACAATTATGTAATCACGATAATTCAATAATTTCAAATAAAATATATAAATTTGAAATGTTCTTTTGTATTTACAATTGCAATTCTGTTTCCAATATTCTTTCTATTGTTGGAGAAAACTGACATTCTCTGTTAATTGTGAATCAGACAATAAGCTTTTAATTGATTCATTTATTTCAAAAAAAATCCGGTAGAACACGATTTAATACTCATGGAATTTTGAAACTCGCATCAGCAACCATTTAGGAAAATAGAATTTTAGATTCAGAGTTCAGTAACGCATTCTTTAATTGGGCCACTCTATATTTTGGGCGTAAGGTATTTTTCAATTAGTAAATGTTTGCTTTTATATATGAGCATACATAGTACGTAGGAAACTTTTATCATAAAATGATTGAAAATGAACAGAGAATATTCTTGAGTGGTTTCATATAAATGAATTATTTTAATAGGAGTTGATTATTGATATAAAACTCTTTGAAGAAATCTGCTAGAGCAAATTGATTAAATTAATGATCGATTATGGTATGAAAAGAGGGTGCGACAAATCATTTAAATCAATGATGACATGAAGCACCTGTAACAAATAAGGAACGTAACTCCTGAATTAATCTTCTTGTATTAGATAAAGTTATGAAATTAACCTATAATGATCGGTTCGTTGGATGCAATGTATAAAAGTTGTTTTGAAAATGATGGGTGAAATTTATTATCTTAGATAATAAATACTTAAACAAAGACTATCATTCTTTTCGCCATATCTATAATATATTCAAAAATATATAATAATACCAATTAATTAATATCGTCAAACTGAAGAGAATGATATTTATTTTACTCACAACATTTCTAAAATGCCATAGATTTAACGATTGTAAAATAGATAAGACGATGTATAAATCTTCTATCTCAAATAATAAATTTATTTCCATCCTATTTTAACCTTTCTTGCAAAATCAGAAGATGATCAGGAATAATTATCCTAAAACCTCAAAACTGTAAAGAGTGTCGAATTTTGCTATCACAGTAGAGTCTTTATAGTCAAATCAGATGATTTTAGGAGGGGGTAGCATTCCACATTGATAACACTGTTTCAATTGATTATGAAGATGGAAATAATTTTTTGTAACACAATGCTACTTTGCTACTTATTCGTTTTCAGAAAGTTTGTATCATAAGACTACTAAAGTAAGGATTAAAGGAAAAAAAAATACTATTTAGATTCAGTTTCCTCACATTTTGACGGTGCAAATTTCTTTTTAAATTTTAAACATTTCAGGATATAAATTTATGACAAAACAGAAAATATCTGAAATTCTTATTTTCTATTTTGTTCCCTACGTAAATGACATAATGATGTCTAAGACATAAAACATTATTGCTTGCCATATCCTATTTACACATTGAACAGAACTGAAAGTAGTTTCTGCTCTAATGAGGGTTCCATGGTAAAACAGCTCAATTGATGTTAAGAATCAAAGTTATATAAGTCGGCCTGGGTACCTTACACACTATCTTAATTATCGTATAGTAAAATATGGTATATCAAATCTACTGCTAATAGCGATTCACACTGGACTGTTAAGCTTAGTTCAGTTTTATTAACATCCTGTTTTAAAGCAACAATAGAACTATTTTGGGAAAAACCCCGTAATTTTAAACAGTGGTCAGATGATGAGGACGACAACTGAGCTGGCATCAATCTCTTTACCCCACACCAGAGGGGGGACGTTTGGTCCGTACTTTTAACATGCACCAAACCCGCCCAAACGTCGGTTCTTCGGTGGTATATGATCTCGAACCTGAAATCCTCCGCTTCCGAAGCCGAGACCTTACAAACAGGCCACCACGGCCTCTCATACTGGACTGATATGCCTCTTTATGCAGAATCACTTTCTAAACTTCTCTTCATCTTTTTGTACATAACTGACATTATGTCTGACATTCATGTAAAGAAGGAATATATTGCTTAGTTAGTTTCTAGATACTAGAATTTAGCAACGTCCAGGAAGAAAAACAATTCTTCTAATCGTCTTAGTGTATCTTTATTAATATCTATTGATTTTCCGTAAAAGAAATTCTTGTTGACTTCCTTAAAATATAAACAAATCCATGTTGACGGCTTTTTAATCCATTGTAAAGTAGATTGCCATGACATATCAATGCGATCTTCAACATCAGAGGACATCTGCATTCATAATATTCTTGTATATGTTTTATTTAAGCATAAATGGTACTTAAAATTAAATTTGGATAATGGACATTTATTTTGAAATGTTCCGAAGATGATTCTCGGGATATCGTTTTAAGCCCCGAATTCAAAGGCAGAATTTGATTCTTTTTGGAACGTACATCCATTTACAGCCTATTCAAATTAAATAAAAATCAGCTTATTATGAAATTCAAATTTGCAGCATAACCTTTTAAAAGTAAATAAAAGTGAATAAATGCGATAAGTTTTGTAGTTCTAGTATTTTCTTTATTATATAGATAAATATATATATATTTTATTAAATAATAAAAATTATATAGAAAAATCTTTAGTAATCATAAACATGTGGAACTAACTCATTTCTGAATTTATTTGTTATCCAATTTTTAAAAAGAAACTATTTTTGCTACACCTCGTCTATCCACTTACTTCTCATCTCCTGTGAGAATGCAGCGTTTTGGAGGCAAATCCCAAATCAATTGGTGGTAGTGACTTGGCAATCTCTTTTCGTGCTTCGAGCCTTTCTATTGCCTTGCGTTCAAATTCGATAGCAACATAAAAAAGAGCAAAACACTCGGAATGAAAAACAAAAACAAAAAAACCTGTCTTGAATTCTTATATATATATATACATATTGTACCCTTATTTTATCCATTTCCTAGTGTTACTTTTATTGATTACAGTGAAACGATGTGGAATCAAGTTAAAATTGCAATAAGGTTCCACTAAAATTAATAAATTAAGATTTAGGAATTGTTAGCTTATAAGGTTATAATGCAAAGTATTGATTCATTCGATTGAAAAGAAATGTTTTCTTCCACTTGAGTGCCGAATATTAAAGCTTTTCTGACCATTTCTAATCTTAATTTTTGTACCTTTATTTAATTCAAACATCTTTCCTTAATTTATGTTGAATTATTTAAGGTTTTCATTTTTGTAGAAATTTCAGCATTTAAATAATTGTTTGTTACATTTCTGTTTTTGTCTACTTTGAAAAAAAAGTCTTAAAGTTCAATTTTTAAGTATTTCATTCTTTAGTAATCTCTTTATTAATAGGAATGAAATTGGTATAATTTTTTTTAAAAATCTGCGAGGGCATGAATGCACAACATTATTGAAAAGCACATACATTATATATATATCTTTATCATCGCATAAATGTTTTTAATCTCTGAGCTTTGTTTTGTAAATTTAATATTATTTACATTTTTTTCAGGCATAGAATAGCTATTTCATAAAAAGTTTTAAAATATTAATTATTGCAGAAAATTTACAAATTTTGGACATTTCATTTATTAAAAAATTATAATCAGAAGTGTATGTACACTTTCAAAATCAATACAATTTTATTGACACAGGTATAATCTATGTAAAATATATACTTAATTAGAGCATTCAAAAATGCGAAAGAAAAATATGAAAAACTATAACAAAAAATAAAAAAGGTATATATGAATTCATCGTATAGATGACAAATAATATTCTAAAATTCATTATACTAGTTTTTATTCATTATACAATTTTTATACTAGTTCTTAATCTGTATGTTTAAAATGCCCTAGAAAACTGTGCTATGAAAGTCACACAAGCCGATAAAAAAAGGGCCAATTTTACCCATTGTCATTTTTTTATTTTTCATATAATTGTTGAATTTTACATTATATTGTCTTCTATATACTTTCTTATACTGTAAAAATAAATATGATTTGAAAAGAAAAAGTAATATGCTTTTTCAAGAATATTATTTATTGTAACTTGTAATTTAAGAAGAAAATGTATGTTCCAACGCATTTACTTTTTTCAATGACAATATATTTTGAAAAAGTTCTGAAACATATCTATATATGAAGAAAAATATCGGCAAAATATATTGGAAGTTTTTCATACTAATACATTCATTAGAAAATTTAATTTAAGTCTAAATGAAATGCGGTCTCGTAGACCGCACCTCCCCAGTTAAGTCCTAAAATTTCACCTCCCCAGTTAAGGGTTAACTTTCTTAGGACATAATCACTGGTATATTAATATTTTAAATAATATAACCAATTAAAAGATAAAACAAACTGTAAATATATTAATATAATGATTTTCCACTGCAAATACACAAATGCTGAAAATTCGTACACTTAATTTTTAGAAGCTATAGCTGTACTAACTTCGTATACGTAACTTTAATAAGCTGTTATAATCGTATCTAATGATTATAAAAGTATGGCATTAGATGCGAGTGAAAACTGGATTAGTAAATTTTATTTTTATAAATATTTTATAAATCAATAAAAATGTAAATAAAATAACAAATTAACAAATTATCACTGAAACGAATAACTCCTTCTATTACTTCAATTATTACCACATTAATATTATTTTTATGGAGGTCATAATAATATCATTAATAGTAGTATAGCAAATAAAGATTCAAAATGATTTATGTTTTGCCATACTTAATGCTGCTATTTATCAGTAAAATTCATATTAATCAATTTCTCATTATTTACGACCTGCTGTTTTAAATGCGTTAATCCATCAACCTAGAGCAATTAAATTAGTAATTTCGCAATCGAATGAGCACTGACTTACATAAAAAAATTCCCTTTTTCCTAATAAACATAATAGAGTTTTTGATAAAGAAAGTGTAATGAACATAACAAAAATTGAAAGAAAAAGAAGAATAAAGATTGAGTTCAAAAATAGCACTAAGCACTAGATTTTTAAAAAAAGAAAAAATTCTTGAATTTTATTTATTTAAAATTAAAAAATTCTATTTTTTTTCTTTTTTTTAAATTTTTTTTCGCTCCTAAGTTTAATTATCTACCTTAAATTATATCAATATCTGGGATACTCCTGAATAAATAATATTATTTTTCATACAAATATTAATTTTAATTGCAATCTATAAGAAAGTATTGATTCCAGAAAAGAATTGTTTAAGAATTAAAACTTAGCATTCACATAATATTATGTGCATTTATTGTTTTTTGTTTTAAGCAATTTCATGCGAGATTATTGTTATTATTTTATACCAATTTCATTTTTTTATCTCTATTATTTTTCATTCTTTGATTTTCAACCAATAAAACCAAAGCTATTATGAAAGAAAAAATATTCTTTGTTAACTTTATCTTCTCAATTATCATTCTTAGAATGAAGACTGATTGGAAATTTTTAACATTTATTGCCTTTTTGATAAATTCCCTATTTAGTTAAATATTAATTTTAGAATGTATAGAAATATAAATTCATTCTTACAGGAATGATATAATAAATCAATATCATCATAGAAATCTAAATTCACAAAAATGTGATTTTTCAGAGTTATTTAGCTTTTATGTAAGTCGAGATTGTTTTTTTCTGAATAAATTTAAAAGATAAGCAATAAAAATATGAAGAAGAAGTATAAAAAGTTAAAAGTTAGTCAATTAGAAGAATAACGCATAAATAGAAATAATATAAAATATAGAAAAATATAGTGGATAAAACAATACAAATAAAATAATTAGTTATATATATATATACGTCAAATAAAATTCCAAATGGACTTAAGTTTATAGATGTAATACATTTTTTTTTTAATTTCAAGCAATGAGAAGAACCTCAGAATATCCCTAAATATCAAATCAATTTTATTACTCGAAACCAAATAAATGTCACATATCATTTCAAACAAATTCCCTATTCATGTTAATCATATTCAATGGCAGATATTTAAATGCATCTTGGGTCACTTTAAATATTAACTACTTACCGAATGACAGTTCTCTGGGGATTTTTAAATACCCAGAGAATTCAAATTTACACATATCATCGTTTACGTTTGCAAATGCGGATACAAAACCTTTAGAGCAAGATGTTATTTTTGAGATTACTGGTATATTTAAGCCTTTAAAGGATGAATTCGAAGAATTGGAAAGTATTTCTGCTATTTTGTATGGTAACGGGAAATTCTTACTCAGCCATTTGCAGTATTTACACGACTTCTCAAAATGTATCCAAATCAATGCCTCGTCCATTTGATATAGTGTTTAATTATGCAATTCTTTATGAGCCATTTGTAACATAGGGTATGAATAAAATGTTCAACTAATGACTGTTTGCAGTAAAGGAACTGTATCGATTGTTTGTCCAAGGTTTTTGCTTTATGTCTGGGATAAGGATAAGGCTGATAACAATAAATACTGGAATGGCTCCATATAATATGCTTAATGAAAGTTATTCAACTGATTAAATCTTAGAGAAAATCCCCCGTGCTTATCCAAGGCAAGATTCGAGATATATGTTAAGTAGTTAGATAAATAAACAAGTAATTTCAGCATCAAACCAGGATATATCAAATCATTTAAAAGAAAGGAGCAGCGATACTTCTTGCCCAAGCCTTAAATGAATTCAATATATGAATTTTTGTTTCTCGGAAAGCTAATAATTTAATATAGAAATTAGTACTAATAATTTAATATAGAAATTATATCTAATTTTAAGGAACGATCCTAACTGAGTCTAACTTTTCCTAACTGAGTAATGCTAAACCCAATCATAGAATGCCTGAAGTAAAGTGTTCAGTAAATTCAGTAGCCTGTTTACCCAAAGAAAATATAAGAATGATATATCATACACAAAAGTCCGTTTAATGGAAAAGAAGTGTAATAGGCCGACGCCTTGGCGTAGCCGTAGCTCGTCTTCACCGTGATCTGGGCGTCCAGGTTCTGGCGTGGTTGCTCTTCATCTGTGTTCTATCTGTGAGGTGTGTGAATGTGCCCCCTCTAAAAAGGGGTTGTGCAAGCGAATGTGACACATGATGTAGCTAAGTCTTACTTTTAGCCGTAGTTGGCGCTACTGAAGAAACAAGAGATGTTCACGCGGCTGAAATCGCTGACAGATAACTGTCAGAGGTTTGTAAAATGCCATAAGTCACAACACAACAACAGTAGTGTAATAATCACTCAAAAGTTCATATTGTGATGTATTTGGCGCTTCAAAAAATAACCTCTGAAGAGTTAATTAATTCTCTGGACATAGGGAGATTTTATAGCAACCTATTTAAATTCATTTGTCGTTTGTAAAAGAGAATATCCAACAATTCAACTAAACTTACAATAAATAGAATAATTTTTTCCTCCATGCCAATAAGCTAGAAAGTTCAATAAAGACTGAACTGAACAACTACTGAAAGTTCTATTAAGGCTACTTATTCTGCATTTTCTTTGCAGTCCGAAATAGATTGGCCTTCTAACATGCAGGAACTATATAAATAAAAGGCTATCTTTTGCAATGTCTTCCAATAAATCTGGTTGTACTTCCTGTCCAATTATACTCTTAAATTCATCATGTATAGTGAATATATTTGTTAAATTTTAATTTTATTTATTTCAAATTTTATACGCATTTTACGTTGCTGTATAAACTGGCATGTATTTTCAGTTGTTGTTTACCCATTCAATTTTGAGTGTGATTTGTCACACTTGAGAATCCACTGAGTCTTGGTAGGTGGCATCTCTAATCTATATATCATCTGTCTCGGGACTGGGCATGGTTAATCTGCTCGAATTTTCAGAGCTGCTTTTTCTAGAATAACTTTCTAATTATCCTTATACGATTTTCATCCTATCTGAAAACAGGAAATTTTTTTATTTGCGACGTTGTTACGCCAGAGGGCAAATATTTCAGAATCATACAATTGCCAATATAAAAAAAAGTATATATTTTTTAATAGTTGCATCATCTTTCTTTGCATGCCTATTGGATTTCCTTTAATGAAACACATTTCAACATTACCTGTTAGAAGATTGCTACACATTATACCTACATTTGCAAAATACATACACTCTACCCGTCTGATTTCTTTTGACTTTTATATACTGTAAATTAAAATTATAAACTTCCACGTATCTATTTTCTTCTTCTTCAAATGGTATTTGCTTATTTATTGTGTGTAATTTAGGTATTTCAGTATGCAAATGAAGTTGCAGTGTATAAAAACTTTATATTCAAAATTCATTACATTGCTTTAGTTTCATTCTAATCCACACATTATACGATGAAAATTGTTTGTTCAGAAATGCATACTATTTCTTAAAACTTGTATTTTATTTTAAAACCATCACAGAAATTATTTTTGAATGAATTAATTTTTCTTTTATGATTCAATACGATGCCCACCCCTTCCTTTAAAAAGTTTTATTAATATTTAAAAGATTCTACAATGGAAATGAAAAAGAGATGAAATAATATTTAAAAAAATGATGTTTTGTCTCTTGATTTTTATTAAACCTAAATAAAGTACAAGCTTTTCAACATGTTTTAAATAACACAAACAACCCTTATTATCATAATTATTATCATTCATTATTTCACAACTTCATCATATTTCAAAATGACTATGATTTTATATTTAAATGAATTGATATAATTAAATGAAGTTTTAAAAAATTAAGGAATAATTTATAACCTCATAATTATTCCTTTTAACATTCGTGATATAAATAACGCATTAAAATCTTTTGAAAAATAGTTTGGGACTTGTATCAGCATAATGGAAAACAAATGGGACAAAATATCGCTCAGAAACGATACAGCTTTGCTTAATTTTTATTTAATTAAAATTAATTAAAAATGCTCCTTGGTACACATTATTGCCCTCTAAAGTATATATGCACCTAGTCTGATAGTTGTAGGTCCAATCTAGCCTACTGAGCGCTAACACATGCATGCAGTTTCATCGTTATTATAAGTAAAAATGTTCAATATGAAATCCATTTGTTATGCGGCAAGCATAATATCGGAAATTTATTTCTTGCCACAAATGAAGTCATTGGTCCCAAGATACTGAACTTACTGTTTTAATAGTTCGAATTCACTGGATTAATAATTTGACTTTACAGTTCTCAGACGAGGACATTTGCACTTATGCATACACAATTGGCAGATTCTATTAATTAGATGATACGTACCTCCTATCATTTACGTGCCCACATGATAGGGCTACATTTGGAAACATTCCTGAAATGTTCAACATTTTTGTTTGAGGTGCAGGCATGTCCAGAGATTTCTTCCTTTGGACCGAAGCCACTTTGTATCAATTATAAATACGCTCACGATCAGAAAGGTCTTTGTTGAACCTATTACAAACTACTCGCTGCACTTCAACAATGGATTCATTCTTTGCAATTGAAGCACGACAACAACATCTTAGAAGATGCTGTGTTTTCGTTAACAAACAATGTATACACTTCGACAGAGGAATGAAGGAAATAAAGTTTCTGCACTGTTCTGCATCCGTTGATAAAATGTATGTCTGTATTGGCAATTATTCATGAAAATTAAATATTTTAAATACACTTTTTTAAGTAAATGTATATAAATATATGTATTAATACATATGTGCATAAGTGCATAAATAAAAAAAAGTCAAATTGAAGTGTTAAAATAAGTTTGTACATAATAATACAAACGTAAAAAAAAAAAAAAAAAAAAAAAAAAAAAAAAAACATTTCTTGCTATGATTGTATTTATTTTTATAAAATATTTATTTATTTTTATAAAATAAATGAATAAATATAATGTTGCCACTGTTAAATAGAAGAAATAAAGAAATGCACTGCGAAATATCTTGAAATAGTATTTTTAAAAAGTGACAATCCAAAGAGGAGCCTTGCGATTTCGATATTTCTCATCTTCAGAGGGGATGCGTCTTCTTACAAGCGTAGCCCCAAAACAATCTTCAGCAGTGAGTTGCAAATCGCTTATCGTGCTTTTCTGCCATCTTACATTCAAATCCGATAGAGTAAAGACATATTGCCTCGGGATGGAAGAAAGAAAAAATCAGATAGAAAAGAACAGTCACACTTTATTTCAATTTTAGCTACATTTACAGATACTACGTATTTTATTTTTCCGAGAATCTAATTTTTTTTTCAGGATAGTGATATGCTGAAGAAGAAGTCAAAATTTTTAAAAAAGGTTTCATCAAATGTCTTCATTTAGTTTAGTTTTTATGTTATTATGAACTGTTTCTATTCTTCAAGGCAAATTAAAGTTCCAGTAGTTTCGCAAAAACTTGATGTAAATTTTATCTCGCAAATATATTTGAGAATATTTGTTTCTCAATTTTGGTTTGAATAAAGCATTTTACAAGGAATCTTAAACTTATTGATAAAAAAATAAAAACACTGTGGTCTGATAAGGAAAAAAAAAGTACTTCAATAACTGTATACAGGATATTACTCTAATTAAGTAAAATGTGAACTTAATACCTCAAAAATAATCTATTTAATTGAGAATTTTTAAACTGAACACAAAGAACGATTGTATTAAGAAAGTTATTTTGTACCTTAATATGTCTTTTTGACATGTTTAGAATTTGATATAGATTTCGCAAATTGATACATCAAATAAGCAGGGAATATAATTGAAAATACCACGAAAAAATATTGATTTTAGTCGATGTTAGCGCAAATATATGGACATTTCCTATTCAACAGGTTCCTTGGTTTATTCTTTATCACATGTATTATCATCACCACTATGGATATCTTCGTAAAAAAAGAAAAATAAGTAAAATCTACACCTAGAATGTTTAAATTAAGTAGATAGATAATTAAATATAAAATAATACAAATCCTTTGATTGTTCCCTAGTTAGTTTCTCTACATGGTTTTACTAAATTAGCTAGTAAATTAGCAAATTAATTGTTCTACAGAAAATGAAATGACATTTATTTATTCATGAGAATAATGAACGCGTAAATAAAGATGATTATTTAAGATTTTAGAGTATGCAGAAAAATTACCTGGAAACAAATGATATGAATTAATTGTAAATATTCAGAAATTATTAGCATTAAACAGAGAATAATTTTTACAGATATTTTATAATCTCTATAGCCTATTTAATTTTGAAGAGTCTTTAATATTCCATCTAAGCTTTTTATTTATGTGAGTCATTAATGTAAATGAGACAAAATTGAAAATGAATTTAATATTCAAAATAAAATAAATATTTTCCTTTTTTACTCTACTAAATTCATTGATGCACAAAACATTACATTGCATGCATTTTTCTTTTTAGACAAAATATTAAATCACATTTAAAAATTATTTTGCTGTATTATTTTAATTTCTTTGTTTTTTATTTTAGAGTAAAAGTACCTATAAAAATAAATCACATATCTAAGACACAAAATAAATTTCAAGCACACAGTTGAAAACCATCAAAGATGCGAATGTGTGAATAGTGAATGAATTCCGTGCAGATTTAAGTGAATAAATAATTTTCACGCAGCATCATTTACCTTTATCATTAGAAATTTCGTATTCTAAGGCAACTCTATAAATATAGTGAAATTGTGAATTCTTGTAAACGTAGTTATTTTCTACAATTCTGCACACTGACTGACACAAAGAATGCCCTAGCTTGTTGCATATTACTATTTAAGCGATTTTGCAAATCCCCTCTAATCAGGATACTAATGACCTTTAATTCTAAGTTCAATTATGTAGTTCCTAATGTAATGCTGGAAAATCTGGACACGGACTGCTTTTCAGTTAATGGTTACATTCCAGTCAGGGATTACAGAGAGCGCGGGGCCAAACCTTCTGCTCACGTTAGCTATAAATAGAGATTCACGCTTGAACATCACTTCATAATCAGTTTGATTAGATCTATTTGTATATTTATTTATATTATAAATTTCTTGCTGATTATGAATAAATGATTATTTAACTAATGAATGTATAGAGTAATACTTATGAGAGCTGTAAATGAGATCTTGAATGAGAGGAGATTTAAAAGATTGAATTTTCTTAACTTATTTGCATTGATTCATATACTTATCTTATATTTGAAGTTTTTAAATATTATAGCTAACTTTAATTGGTAATCGAAAACAATGCTAAGCAAATTTTTCTGTGGGAAAGAAGTTGCAGAATGTGCGCATTTAGGCAAAAGCGCAAAAAATAGATGCAAACGGAAATAGTTATTTAATTTTTAGAAAACAAATTTTTACGATATT